>WTSP01005329.1:16507-47395 GCA_025331215.1 Actenoides lindsayi | reverse complement strand
CCATTGCAGGGGAGGTTGGCCGGGGCTCTGAGCACCCTGCTCTAGTTGCAGATGGCCCTGCTCCCTGCAGGGGGTTGAACCAGGTGACTTCGGAAGGTCCCTTCCCACCCAAACCAGCCTGGGATTCTCTCTCCTTGCCAGCTCCCCATGCCAGGAGATCCTGCTGTGGTTCTTGGAGAAGTCGGAGCGAGAGGTCTCGCTGGCAGTGCTGGAAGGCTTCGCGGGGCTGAACAGCAGCATCTGCACCCTCCACTCGCAGTGCCAGTTCCACGTGGGCAGTGAGGGTGGTGCCACCATCGTGGTGGAGGAGACCATCAGGTGAGTGCTATTGGGGCAGTCCCAATGCTTTCCAAATTCAGCATCCGCCCTCCCGCCCGAGCCTGTCTGGCAGCAGATCTTGGCCGCGTGGAGCGAGCGGAATCCCTCGGGCACAGGTGGCCCAAGGACTGTAGCGGTGCCAGCGTTGCCAAGCCAGCAACTGAACTCCCCTCCTGCTCTTGCAGATGGTCTCTACAAGTAGAGGCAGAGTGTGGCCATGTGGACAATAAACTGCAGCCATTAGGCTCCAGCCAGGCAGACTGGGACTGCAGGGCAGTGTGACATGTGGCTTACAGAGGGGTGGCTGTTTTTCTGGCAGGGAGGAGCTCAAGGCTGTGCTGTCGAGCAGAGCACGCGGCTCCTGTCCAGGAGCGTGCCGGGAGCTGTGCACACCCCTAACAAATCCCTGCACAAATACACCTGCTTTGGGTTCATTTCAATCTATTCCTGACCTGAATTAGTCTGCCCTGGGGTCTGCACTGGTTAAACTGGGTATGCTTTAAAATTAGTCCTTAATGGCTGTGGGGGTTGGGTGAGGTGACCTTTAAAGGTCCCTTCCAACCCAAACTGTTCTGTGATTCCATGATTGTGGTTCTGCCCGTGTCTCTCCAGCCTTTTGGCTGTGACTGACACGTGAATTACCCAGCGCTGATCCCATTCCTCACAGGACAGACAGATAAACATGCGTTAGCTGCTCGTGGTTGCTGTCAGCATTATTCCTTTAGTGAGTGCAGGTTAAGTAATAAACTAAATGCCTGATCACGTAGACCAAAGAACTGAGCAGCAGTTCCACTCAGCTGCCTCCAGGCTTTTGCTTTCTGGTGGTGATGTCCATGAGAAAGCAGGAGTGGGATTTCACCTTGCCCTGGAGGAGTTTAGACCCCACCCTGGGGGGCTGGGTGCATTCATATTGGTGACACGAGGACTTGTTCCAGCGATGAAGATGAGGCCCTCTACCAGGAGGTTTCTTCGGAGCAGTGCCGTGTGGAGAACTTGGTGGAGCTCTTGTCTCACTGCCAGAAGAGTGGCCTGGCCGGGGACTTCTTCATCTGCTGCCTGAAGGTACGAGCAAGCAAGTCCCTGGTTGGGGCACATCTGCAGGAATGGTTGCCCTGGTCCCTGAAGGGGTTAATCCTCGGTCTCCCTGGGCTCTTTTGACAACAGGAGCATGTCTGAAGTTTAATGGTGTGTTTGAGGCTCTGCATAATGCCTGTTGCTTCCTTGGCTCAGGCACCTGATCCCTTTGATCCCGCTCTGAGCCCTTGCGCTTTCCCCCCTGGCCTCACCTGGGCTGGGCTTTCTGTGCTTTGGTGGCAGGTGGGGCCCCAGCACAAGGGGTGTGCAGCCTCCCAGTTGTAGGGACGTTGCTGTGACACAAATGGGACACCCATGGGCTGTGGGCAGCTCTGGGATCATCTTGATGTACAGAGTGGAAGGTTCCGATTGCATGAAGAGTCAGCGTGAGCTTTGCAAAGAGGATGGGTGGGGGTCTGGGTGCCTTTGTGAGTAGCCACTGGCAAAAGCAAGACTGAAAACGGAGGCCCAGGGGATGGTTGACCCTAGGACAAGTGTGTGGTGGTGGCCTGTATGGTGTCCATGGGCACAAGGGATTGGCCTGGTGATGAGCATGGGTGTGGAGAGAGGAGGTAACCGGGAACACTGCAGTAGGGTGGAGGTCTGGGTACTGTGGTCCTGCTGCACCCAGGACTGCTGGCAGAGTGACCGTGGTGTCCCTGGCTCTGGTTCACCTCCATTTACCTGCTACCTTCCCATGCCCCGCATTTCCTTCTTGGCAGGCACTGACTCACATCACTGTGGAGGATGAGGAGGCTTCGAACTCATCCACAGCTCCTGGAAGGAGTCTCCTGGAGCTGGAGCAGCACCATGAGAGGCAGAGGAGGAAGCTGCTGGTCCTGCAGCTCCTGGCCACGCTATGCGAGAACGTCTCGGACACCGTGTTCACAGACATTGTTCAGGTGGGTGGTGACAACGCCCTGGGGATCAGTGGCAGGACCACAAGGCAGGCCAAGCTCTGGGCTGCTGGGCTCTGAGGAGACAATCACGGAATCATTTGGCTTGGAAGAGACTTTTAGGTCATCGAGTCCACCCATTAACCCAGCACTGCCAGGGCACCACTAACCCATGACCCTCAGCACCACAGCTCCACGGCTTGGAAACCCCTCCAGGGATCACGGGGACTCCCCCCCTGCCCTGGGCAGCCTGGCACAGCCCTGGACAACCCTCCAGGGGAACAAATTGTTCCTCAGCTCCGACCTAAACCTCCCCTGGGGCAACATGAGGCTGGTTGCTCTTGTCCTGCACCGTCCCAGGTCGAGAAGGCTGTTGGGCGCTGAGGGCAGCGTGGTATTCCCCAGCCCATCAGTGTATTTTTAACTTCCCCATCCTGATGGTTTTTAACTGGGTGACTTGGTTATCCCAAGCTTGAGCGAAGGCAGTCGGGGCCAGCTCAGGTTGGGTCTCTTTGGGCCAAAGGAGTCTTTGTGAGTGCTCTGCAGTGACTGAGGGGACCCAGCCAGCGCTGCTTTGTCCTCACCTGCCTCTCCATCACACCCACCCACGCGGGACCAGCTCCACTCCCTGGGTTGGAAAGTCAGGATGGGAAACGGGGAAGGATTTTACTGGGTTTCTGTGTCCAGCCACGAGTCTTGTATGAGAAGAAACAGCCACCTAGAAAGAAATGCAGACAAAAAGCCATTATGCTTTCAGCTGGGGTTGTGTTTCAGGGAGGGCTTCTGGTGCTGGGACAGGTGGTGGCAGAGCCGTGTTCTTGTTCTGGGCACTCTGGTGCAGGGCTTTGTGCTTCTTGGGGCCAGAGCAAGTGGGACCTGCCTTCCCAGAGCCAGACCCCAGGAGTGGCAGCACCCTCAGGTGCACAGTTTATTTTATTTACATTTCCCTGCCCTCACAACTCAGTTTCATCAGGTTGACTTGATTTCCTTGATCTGCCAAGGATATGCTCTCTCCTCCTACACGAGATGGAAATGTGCCCCAGTGTTTTCTTTTTCAAGCTCTTTCTCCTTCCCAGATTAAGGTGAATATATTTTTTAATTTCTTTTAGATTACTTTGGGGTTGGTTTCTTTAACTTTTTGTTTTCCTCAGTAGCTATCTTCTGATAGATTATTTATTTGTGATGTTCCTGGTTTTTAGCATCACAAATAGTTTCAACCCATCCAGCCTGTGTGTCTCTGTTTTGTGAGAGCAGATGTTTGACACATGTTTTGCTGTGTTTCACGGCGTTTCTTTTCTGGATTAATTTCTGGAAGGTACCAAAGGCCTTTCCCCACCAGTGTCCCTCCTCGCTGCCGCAGCGATGTGCTTAACGAAGCCAGCAGCAAATCAGCTGCCCTGCTGAGGAGGAAACCCCTTTGCCTGCATCCAGTGCCCCGGAGGCTGGAAATGTGGGATTTGAGGCGATAGCACCTTGTTCCCCTTGTACCTTTTTTTTTTTTTGCAAAACAGTTCCTCCTCTTCTTTTGCAGCACTCCTGTTCTGCAGGAGCGACCCCAATCCAGCCCCTTCCCAGCGAGGCTGGGTGCCCGTGTGCTGCCGCAGCCGGCGAGCTTGCCCCGAGCCCCGCGGTGCCAGCGCAGCTGGCAGAGGTGTAGAGGAAATAAGCTCACTAATTTCAATCTCTGTTAGAAGCACAGGAAGCCTGTGGGATCAAAGGGCTTGGTGCCAACTCTCAAGAAGGCTGATGCCAGCCAAGCAGGATCATTATGGGCTTGGGGGAAAAAAATGCATTGAGAAAATCACAAAACAAGTGACACACGTGGTAAATGGTCCATGTCCAGCGTTGGCCATGTGTGGGTAAATGATGTCTTGATAGGACAAGAGGAAATGGCCTCAAGTTACCCCAGGGGAGGTTTAGGTTGGAGCTGAGGAACAATTTGTTCCCCTTGAAGGTTGTCCAGGGCTGTCCCAGGCTGCCCAGGGCAGGGGTGAAGTCCCTGTGATCCCTGGAGGGGTTTCCAAGCCATGGAGCTGTGGTGCTGAGGGCCATGGGTCAGTGGTGCCCTGGCAGTGCTGGGGCAATGGTTGGACTTCATGATATTGAAGGTCTCTTCCAACCAAAAACTGTTCTCTGATTTAATGATTTTATTTTTATTTTTCATGTATACTTTGAAATTTGTCAAACTGCTGGTAAAAGTTTCATCAATTTACAAATGCAAGCACCCAGGGTAGTTGCCTAGATCACATGTAGGACACTGGCACATTATACAAGGGAAACATTTAGAAAATGTCACCATAAAAAGTTTACGTGCCTTCAGCAGGGGGCTTCCAGCAGGGAGGAGGCAGCGCTGGTGAGCTGCTTCTTGAAGATAAGCTCGGGGCAGTAAATTTATTGCTAATGGTTTTGTTTTCATTTTCTGGCTATTCATTTAAAGAATGATGTTATTTTGATAAGATAGATCTATAAAATGAAAATATTTTTTGGCTTCTTCTGGCTCAGGAAGTGGAACGGTGGCTGTGGGCTGGGGAAATACGGTCCGGTTGACCCTGGATAAAAGGGTTGTCTTCCTACCACTTCTTTAGGAGTTAGGAAGGCAAGACTTTGGAATTTTTTGGGGGAGAAAGCTGAGAATGAGCCATTGTTCAAGGGGCTGTAGCTTGAGTTCTATGTTGGAGCTGCATCACTGTTGGAGCTCCTGTTGAATGGCATCAAAAAAAGAGTTGGGAAAACGCAGTAAATGCTCAGGAGAACTAGTCAACTGAAGGTAGTGAACATACACACCTCGGTGTTTTCACCTCTCTTGAAGGATTTGATATGAATTTGATACTGGCACGTGCAACTGCAGGGTTAAGGATGTTTCAGTGGATTTCAGTGAGTGGCTGTTTTTATCGAATAGCTGTTGGATCTCTGGGCAGCCTGTGGCAAGATACTTGAACTGGTTGCATGGGATAAGTTGGATGAGACCTTCAGGGATTTTTCTTTGACCTTTTCTCTAAGACTTTTCAGGATCTTACAGTAGCACCAAGTGATACTGGGTTTTTTTGATGCTTCTTCAGGGTGGCATGAGGCGTAAGATCATTACAGAGAAGGTAAAGGTCAAGGATGGAGTTCCCATCCTTGGAGGGGTTTCAAAGCCATGGAGATGTGGTGCTGAGGGACATGGGTTAGTGGTGCCCTGGCAGTGCTGGGGGAACAGTTGGACTTAATGATCTTAAAGGACTCTTCCAACCAAAACAATTCTATGATTCTATAAAGCCATGGGTCCTTTAACTGTGTAGAACCATTTATCACATGAGTATCTGGAAATTTATGAGGCACCATCAGTCATATTTAATTCACACCAATCTCCAGTGAAGTCATTGAAATCATAAGGGGGATGAATCTCACTCAGATGTGGTACAGAAATGGAATCAATTTCAAAAATAGAGCCATTTTTTAATCAAAACCCCTATAAAATCAATCTTCCACTTCAGAATATAGCCCAAAGGCTTGAAACTTGCAGAAATTACTCAAATGCAAAAAGAATGTTTAATTACATGCTCATTTGGGAGGAGGAATGTAAGACTGTGTCCCTAGATTCATTTTTCAGACTACATTAGTGGTATTGAACATTCTCTTTTGATGCTGGACTTAAAAAAATATCCAACATGGAAATTTGACTTGTGAAGCAGGCTCCAATTCAATTATAGCTGTCCAAGCAAAATTTAAATAACATGTTACTGTCCTGGATCAAATCACAGTCTGTGTGGTCCCAAAGGCTGTCTCTGATAGTGACAAGCACGTGGCAGACCTTTCAAGTCACTTGAAAGCTGATGCAAGAGACACTGGGCTGTATCATGGAGCTAATCAGATGTTCATGATGTGAATACACTTTCTGTATGAAGTCAATCCACAGAGGAGGTTTCAGGTGCCACAATAAGGATGAAACCCCTAACAGCAGGCCACTACCAGAGAATGTCACATTCCTTGCCACGTAGCAAATCACCACGGTCACCTTAATCCATTGAGACCTCAGACACGAGGAACAGTGGGGCTTATGTGCTGATGTCAGTGCTTGATGCATGGGATCTTCCAGAGCAGTGTTATTGCAACACAAAGCCATGATATCGTGGGATAAGGTGAGTGGGTCAAACAGAGGACAGGTAAAAATCATAGATTTACAGAATCACAGATTGGAAGAGACCTCAAGGATCAGCTGCTGGTCCAAACTTTCTTAGCAAAAGCCCAGTCTAGACAAGATGGCCCAGCATCCTGTCCAGCTGAATCTCAAAAGTGTCCAACGTTGGGGACTCCACCACTTGCCCGGACTGATTGTTACAATGGCTGATTGTCCCTGTTGTGGAAAACTTCCCTCTTTTTTTCCAATCAGAACTTCCCCAGGAGTAACCTGTACCCCTCATCATTTCCATGGGACTCCTTGTGAAAAGGGAGTCTCCATCTCCTCTGTAGTTGCCCTATAAATTACTGGAACACGGTGATAAGGTCTCCCCTGAGTCTTCTTTTCTCAAGGCTGAACAAGTCCAGTTTCCCCAGCCTTTCTTCATATGGCAGCTTTGCAGTCCTTGGATCATCTCAGTGGTCCTTCTCTGGACCCTCTCCAGCCTGTCCACATCTTTTTTTTTTCACAGCAGGGACTAAAACTGAACACAGCATTCCAGCTGTTGCTTGACAAGTGCTGAGTAGAGTAGAATAATGACTTCTTATCTCTGCTGGTGATGCCTTTGTTGATGGAAAAAAAAAATGTGTCTTGTGATTACACCATAAGATGGGACAGGTCTGGTTTGGTTGCAGGTACGAGGAGCCATGAAGCAGTCAGCTCTGGGATAATTTAGCCATGTGGGTAGTTTCTTCCTAATCCCCATTTCTTAGTTGTTTTCTCTCCGAAGCAGAGAATGTAAATCCTTCCCCCAAAGCTCTGCAGTATTTTCAAATTATAGTATTTAACTCTGCATATGCTTTTTCAAACCTTGGCTGGCTTGGGTTTCTTGCAGAAATTGGTTCTATTGGCTGACTGTGTGGGAAAGGAGTCCCTTGAATCAGCTTGTACTTCAGTGATTTCCATGGATTTAAAGGCCACATGGGATTATTAGCTCATCCAGCCTGATCTCTTACACAGTATGTGGGATGGGACTCACCTCACCATTATTTACACAGTGAAGTCAGAGATAGACTACCTGACTAAAACAAGTTGGTTTCCCTCTGCCTCTTTTACAAGAAAAGGATTATTCCCTGCACAGGGCAATTCACTCTTCTCTGTGATACATTTTCAGCCTAGGATGTATAAATTACTAAGAGTGTGGACTTTTTACAGTGATTTCACTCATCTTTGGCTGAGGCATAGCTCCTAGGAAGGCAAGCAGTTTGAGCCTGAAAGTGTAAAATGATGGAGAACCCACCACTTTCCTTTCTTGCACTGCTGATTTCTCACTCTTTGTTATGAGAAACCAAACTCCAAAGGTATTAGTGACTGAATTGACATTGGTTATAATGGGAACCTCGTGTAAGTAGCTCAAAAGGAGACATGAGCCTTCTAGTATAATGAATCCATCCCCATTCCCTGTTCCTGGCCACCTCATCTCCCAGTAGATCGAGCAGGCAGTGCGAGATCTTCAGAGGTAGGTGATGGCAATGGCTGCTGACAGGGAAAGATTTCCCCAAGAGGCAGAGGGAAGGCAGGGAGCGAGGAGATGAATGTGAAGAGGTCTGGTAGAAGAATTCAAAATGAGTATTGAGACAATGTGCATTGAGAAAAATCGGGACACGCTCTGATGCTAAAAAAAGCACACCGATAAAAATGAATGGCGACTAATTTAAAGTTAGTAAAAGGAAGCTCGTTTCATTACAGAGACAATAAATAACCCAAGGAGTTAATTGCCACCAGATAAATTTAAAGTCAAATGCAGGGTTAAGAGGGAGAGCACATAGCTGCAGGTGGCTTTTATGGATGGCCACGTTCCACTGCAAGTCAGGGGATAATAGGATGTTTCCGCAGCAGTGTTAAATAGAATAAATAACTCATGCTTCAGAGGACAAACTACTAGCGACGCCAGGGTACTGGCCAACAGGAAGGCTGCAGGTTTTGTACTTTAACTGGCAGCTTCTTCTGCAATATGTAGTATTGGTCAGGGTTTGAGACAGATCTATCTGTGGAAACGATGTTCTCTGACATACTACCTGAGCATATTACACTGTGAATAAAGGGGGGTTTAGGACACTTTTTGGAGTAGGAAATCACTACGTGGACAGAGAAAAGCCACAGAAAAGGTAGGGACTACACTCACATAGTCTGATATAGATATATTCAGATACCACATTTAATACATCTTTTCATTTACTATATAGGCAAATGGAAATAGGAACCGTAAACTTTGAGTCATCTGGTTTGCTGTCTTGAATAAAAAGGCTGTGGCATTTGTAATTAGGAAGTTGAGTACCTGTGAGAGAGAGTCTGATTACAGCTTTTAAGAATTTATCTGAAATAATCCAAGCAGTTTGTAAAGGATGATGCATTTAAATCCTGGTTCCTAGCCCTAATCACTGGTCCAAGCTGCCTTTTTGGGTATGGAATAAGATATAAATGCAGTCTGATGACTGCAATGTGTGTGCTTCAGTTAACTCTGATGTTGACACATTCCTGTCTATACCCAAGCAGCTGCCCTGCTAACAGGACCTGGATGTTACAGGGAACACAATGTGCTCCAACTGAGATTAAGGCAAAGCCTGTATCAGTATTCATGAGGGTCAGCATGGCCTGCAGATCAAGTCAAGCTGGTGTGCTTGCCCTACTGAACACTGGTGAGGTCACTCCTGTGAAACCTTAGAGGCCATTCTGCCTCCATCCTTTCTAGCTCAAGGGGGATATGAAGAAACTAAAAGGGATTGAGAAAAGAGCTACCAAAATTGTCAGATGCCCAGCACGTATGTCTCATGGAAGTGTGATGAGGGAAACAGGGTAGCACCCAGGACCCTTTCAGCAGGGCAGATACAAGCCAGACAGTTCCCAGATCCAGGGGATTTTCCCACACTCACCCACAGAGCTTTGCAATTCCTCATGTTGACACATCCTCCATGGAGGGTGGGGGGGGAAAAAAAAGGAAATAAATTGCCATTATCTTCCCCATCAGTCTATATCAGTTGTATGGTTATATTGAGTTGCATAATTTATATTTAATACCCTTAAGAGTGTGGGATTACCATCTCTGCACAGGTTAAAGAAATATTTCCCAGGCCCATGCTTGGCTAGCATAGAGAGGGAACAGATTCCATCACTTCTTGAGGTCCCTTCTAGGCTTGTTTGTATGATTCTGCATCCTAAGCACTTGCCTTGACATTTTTGATTTCGCTTGGGTGTATAGGCAGCAATCCTCCAGCTGTCACAGCATGCACTATCAATTTATTACGCTAAAGTAAATACAACTGAAACATGAAGATTCATTAAGAGCAATCATTTCTGCCCGGGGACTCAATATGTTTTCAGAATGATGCTCTACAACCTCATTAGGGTCCTGTTCACATTCATGCATTCACCCATCGAGTGGCAAGAGAAGAAACGACGAGTGCACAAAATCGATCCTCAGCGCTGATGTCTGGTTCCTTGGGAATTCAGCATTTGCTTCATCATTCTGGGATGGCAATTTGACACAATTCAATGACTGCAGTGAAGCTCTTAAATGGAAATATTGATGGGTCAAGAACTGAGGAAGGAGGCTAAAAGATACAGGATTCCTTCAGCCCTTTTCTTACAAGTACAGCTGCTAACTTTGGGTCATTCCTCATATGCTCTGACTCAGAAAACCAACCCAACCCAACCCTGTTCTGATTATTTGTAATAGTGTTCTGGTCTCTCATGATCCCTCGAGTAACCTCCCAGAACTTTTCTAAAAGGTAGGCACAAAGAGATTTTTCATTCCTATTTAAGGAAGGTATTTCCTTCTGGATTCATGACCTCTCCTCTCTGATGCTGTCTGCCTTAGATCTTAGCACTGCAACATGACAAAAAGGTAACTGAAATGTATTCATTCCGATGTTTCTAATTGGTAGCCAGAGTTGATGGTCACAAGGAGAAACTTCAGGTCAAATTTGATGGAGAGAACTGGTGCCTTTATTGAAATGCCTCTTTTCTCTCTTTTCCTGGACAGTGGTTCTCAGAAGGCGTTCAGTCATTTCCATGTCCACAGCTACTCTCACAGCGATGAACCTGTCTCTTCCCTGTTCTGTACATTGTGGGCCATCTGTGATCTCCTTTGAAACTGCTTTAACTACAGTCTCCCCAGGACTGAGCTTTTCACTGTATGGGGGAAAAATGTTCAAATGTGATTACAGGTGTTACAAGCACAAAGCCATATGGGGGTCTCACTCCCGAACCAGCAGGTGCATGTGGGAGTTGACTTCCCTGCGTGCACCCTGTGACAAGATGTAAAGAGGCATGTTCATGCTCCTCAGAGTAAAAATGGAGTGTTGGTGGAAGAGACAGTGGTGCCACAGAGAAGATAGAATGTGGAAACAGTCAGCCTAAAGATGAGATTCATTCCACACAGCTCTGGATGCCAACTTCTGACTTGGCTTCCCTGGAGACCCCTTCGGCTGTGGTTGAATTAATCCTGAACTATGCCAGCTGAGTCACACTCCAGTAGCATCACATCTCATCTGGCATCAAGGATTTCTCCTGATGATGGTTTTGGAGAAGAAGTGAATGGGAGTTGTAGCCTCAACAATTTAGGAGCTAGGGCCACGGTGAAAAAGCTGAGTTGTGACCCTTTGAACAACCTGCACAAGTGGCTTCAGCAGTGCCCACCACATTGTATGCACTGGAAGGCAGACAGAGCAGTGCTGTGTTTACATAGCAAGGTCCTGTGTTTGCTGAAGAGAGAATTCCAGGGTAGGTACAGGACAGGATTGATACAATAATTGTGGGTTAGATGCAACTAGATGCAGGATGTGGCCTTGTTGGGTCCCTGTGTATTTCCAGAATGGCATAAAAAAGGCAAGAAGCAGCCCTTCAATCTCTCCTGAGGACTTCTCATCTATGGCCAGGTCTGTTCTTGCTGCCTGGGTGGCACTTACAGACTTTACAGCCAAACTGCCTGTGTGCACACACCCGAGGTGCTCAGGTATTGGAAAGGACTTCATCTCCATTCCTGAATTTTACCCTGAAGTGATTTCTGAGAGCTCATACACTCATTTCCGCTAGGCATGCTGTGAGGATAATCCCCAGCAGTGACAGAGCAGGCAGGCTGGCTGAGAACTGCTTCAACCTCAGGTCAGAGCTTGGTTGAAGTGG
The DNA here is from genome assembly GCA_025331215.1 of Actenoides lindsayi. Lineage (NCBI taxonomy): Eukaryota > Metazoa > Chordata > Aves > Coraciiformes > Alcedinidae > Actenoides > Actenoides lindsayi. Next base: position 35,824 of record WTSP01005329.1, on the reverse strand, counting down.
GAACTCAGGTTTTCCTATCTGCAGAACAGTGCTGATAGTCCTGTCTCTGTCGCAAATCATTTTGTGCTCTCTAGAGGAAAGCACAAGGTGGGAGCTAACGATGAGGATGGTCTGAGTGAGATGTTTTGCGGACACATATTAATAATGGCAGCGGTGAGGGCTGGCTTGTTGCAAAACACAGTTAGAGATGCTGTTTGAAGTCTGTGCCAGCTCCCCTCTGGGAAGCAGAAGGAGGACAATGCACATCAGCCAGTGTCATCTTTACAGAGAAATTACTCCAAAAGAGAAGTCCACAGGGTAGAAGGAGGCACTACCAGCAGAAGAAATTCATGTTCTCAACTAGATTGCCCAGCAATCTGATTAATGACCATTTGGAGAAACATATATAGCAACAAACAGAACCAGGATACCAGGAAGCTGTGGCAGAGAGCCAATTGCTTTTATTTTAGCTCCAGTGTGTTCTCATCCTGAAAGGAAATTTAACCCTCTCCAAAAAAACCTCGGCACTGTAATTGCAGGGACAAAACATCAATGTGCTTTCATAAGGGAGCTGGTCATGTAAAGGACTATCCTGGAGGAGGAGGAAGCTCAGGGCTCAGCTGAAGTTGTTCAGCAGATGGGCAGGATTATTGTAAGCCTTATCCAAAACAGCATATATTTTATGTTTCCACAACCAAGGGCCCCATTAGAGTGGCCAGCCTGGAAGTGGAAATGGAAGTAGTATTATGATTGTGGAAGAGAAAAGAGGTGACAAAAGCTTGGGAACTGCTGGGTTAGAGATTTTGGATGACAGGAGAGAAACATTGTTCTAGTTGCTGAAAAAGCTGAACACCCTGAGGCTAGCCCTGGTAGATCATGCATCCAGCCAAGCAAACCAGAACCAGGGATGGTTGGATGGTGAAAGGATGAGTCTATGAGATACACATTGGGATGAGTAAATGTTTAGGCCACAGAGAGTGAGATTGATCTGATGTCTGCCACTGAGCCGACAAAGCTCAGCTCCCTTTCTGGAGAAGAGAGATCTAGTCAGTATAGTCTGTGGGGTGCAGTGAACCATCTGTTTCTCTCTAAAATGGTTGTCAAAATCTGGGCACATGGACAATGCCCCCAGATGCCTATTTCTCTCTCAGAATCACAGAATGTCAGGGGTTGGAAGGGACCTCGAAAGATCATCTAGTCCCACCCTCTGCCAGAGCAGGATCACCCAGAGCAGGGCACACAGGAACAGATCCAGGTGGGTTTGGAATGTCTCCAGAGAAGGAGACTCCACAACCCTTCTGGGCAGCCTCTTCCAGGGCTCTGTCCCCCTCACAGTGAAAAAGTTTTCCCTTATGTTTCTGCGGAAGCTCTTATGCTCCAGCTTGCACCCCTTGCCCCTTGGCCTATCAGTAAAGGAAAGCAGGACAACTCCTGCAGAAAGTGGCCCTTATTGGAGATACATAACCTTAGGTGAGATGGATCCCAAACAAAAGAGTCCTTCTGTGTCTTTTGGGGGAGTAGATCTCTCTCAGGATTTTAATGGGGCTCTTTCAGAAGTTAGCTGGGTTGACTCGTCAAATCCAAGGACGCATGTCTAGGCTGGGGCTCAGAGTCCCTTTCTAAAGGGCTATAACAAACATCATTCCCATTGAAATTAGTCACTGAAGTACCCTTAACATGCTTGTCTTCTGGGGTGAGGTTCTTGGGTTTTAGGAAGTCAGAGAAGTCCCACTTAGTGTCTACTGGGAACGTTACAGGATGTCGACTACATGAAACAAGAAGTCTCTTGTTTATACTCTTAGTCCTCTCTTGAGAGCTATAGCTTTTGGAGTGCTGCTTCATGCTATATATTTGTTTAACACCTTTGGCTTTGCATATGCTGAAATGCATTGACTTTGGACACAAGCCACTTCCCATATGTTTTTGTCTAACACTGGGCACAGCCCAGAGTAGACCTTAATGCCATTCAGGAGAAGCATGACATCAAATTTAGAGGCAAAGGGACATCTTTATTTGCCTCCTGAAACCAACTGGGTGAAAGAAATCATCTACTAAGCAACTATGAAAACTCTGGAAGGACATGTACAAAGATAGCACAGGTGAAGGTACGGAGTTTCTCCAGATCACACTAAAGCGGTGCATTTAGTCCAGCAAGCTTAACTATGGTTGTTAGGATGCAACACACATATGCTTCTTAATTATGAGAGTGATATTTTTGGATTATCATGCCTTGCTATGAAAAGTCTGCATTTGTTGTAAAGAAATCTGAGGAGGACATCAGCACTAGTGAGCAGTAGATGGAAAAAGAGAAAGAGAAGCTGCATGAATGCTTTCCTACTGCACAGCTGCTTTTATAGTACATTATACTTGTTTAAGGAAGTTTGCAATCCCCAAACATACACAGACTGGAGTGAAAAAGAGAAAAAACAAATCCAGGATAGTAGGAAAACAAAATGGGTTTGAACTCTGAGGGCAGAAAACTTGGAAAATAGAGAGGGAACTTTGGTTAATGGTTATCCTCTGGCTAAAGATCAGCAAGGTGACATTAAAAGACCGAATGTTCTTCTGTTTTTTTAATGTCTGGAGTGTGAGATCTAGGTTTTTGGATTGGGCTCAAATCTGATATAAATAAATGATTTGGGAAAGTGAGCTGTGAAATCTCAGCCTATTCAAGCTGGCTTCTTTCAGCTGCACTGTTTCAAAAGTCTCACCCTGTGTTAGAATCCAGCCCACGGAGGAGGTCAAAATACTCTGCTGGCATTTTCTTGCATTTTCTGTACTGTCTGAGGCTGGCACCAGCTGTTGGGGCAAGCAGAAAAATATGAAAAAGATGGGTAGGTTTAAGTTATTTTTAACTCTGCAGCTGTTGAATCAGAATCTCATTTAGCATCTCAGTTCTGTGGATAATCACAATGTAATTAGAAGGTTTAGGTAAAATTCAGACATACTCTTAAAACTTTGGTTGTTATTGTAGAATTAGCACTGGTTACAAGCACAAAATCATACCGGGTGTTGTTCAAACTCATTATGGAAGATAATCCTGGTTTACGCTGTTCACAATAGAGCTGGAAAATTTCTTTTGCACAAATCCTGTTCCAGAAAGATTTTTTTAAAAACAATCTGTCAATTAAAGCACTGGAGGTGTTCACATCAAGCTAAAAAATGGAAAAGAGCTGCTACCTTTGAATAGTCTTTTTCTTAAAATGCTTCATTTCTAATTTTTAACGTGATGTCATTAAAATAAATCCTCCATAAAATCTAAAATAAAAGGGCAGTTGGGATTAATGGTTTGATTGCCACAAACTTATTTTCTCCTAGTAATTTCATATGAAAATTAAAGTTTTTGAAGCTGACCCAAAAGATTTCTTCCCCATCCTTTTTTTTTTTTGGCACTGAAAAATAAAAATAAATGAAAGAAAATTTAGTTGCTCATCTGCTAACAACAGAGATTGTATCAACAAGGAAAAATCTTGGTGGCTAGAGGGAGAAGATAGAAGCCCTCTGGCTTCCAGCCCTGTGGTCCCCCTACCAGCTTGTCCTGCCTTCATGAGACCTGTGCACACCCTGGTAAATATGCCTGTGGCTTCAAAGACAGAGATCTTTCCGTTAATAGAACATTATTACTTTTTTCTTTAGGTAATATAATCCTTCCTGTAAAAACTTTGCAGCTCCCTGAGTGTGTTATGCTGTTTCCTGTTAATATGAAGCTTCATATATTTTTCCTTCCAAGTTCCAGTTTGAGGGAGAGTATAATTGCAAAGGTTTTTTTCCCTTTGACATTATTTCTTTGGAACGGCAGAGCTCTTCGGTGGTGTTCTCACAACCCATACATGGGCAGACAGCACACCCTCCTTCAAGGAATATTAATAAGCTGTTTTTCCCCACACTTCAATCTCATATATTTAACCTACCAAACATGTTCGTGTACTCACTTCCCACTCCAGTGCTGCTCTGTGCAGCAAACAAACATTAAAAATAAGTGCACCGAGAAGGTAAAACCATCAAAAATGTTCATATGGGATCGGTTCTCAAATCCATCTCCATCATTACCCTGGTCTTGACACGGCCAAAGCAGCTGCCCAGGGATGGGTACAGAAATATAACAAGCTTCCTTGGTATATTCTCTCAGCCTCCCACAGTATCAGACTTGGATAAGAGGTCAGGGAAAATTTGCCACCTTTTCACCTTCTCTGACACTGTTCACATCACTCTTGATTTTATAAGTGTCCATCTTCCCTTCCTCAGACATCTCACTGCCAGGCTAGTTATCAGCCTATCTGGTTGCTCCTCATCCATCAGTGATGGATCATCCCTTTAGTGATGGATCTTCCCGGTAGCTTTTCCAGAATTACTGTAAGGTGACCAGATACACACACAGTTTTCAAGAAGCAAGCACATGACCCATAATGTCATAGGAATACCTTCCATTTTCTCATTTCTTTCCTCAGAATTCCTACAATTTCATTTGCTTTTTTGGCTGCTACTTGCTGCTGAAGTGACATTTTCATAAGAGAACTGCTACCCCAAGGCCTCATTGTTAGTGATAAGAGCTGCATCAGAACCTGCCATCATGAAAGACAGACCTCTCAGTCTCCAAACTGCAGTCTGAACCTTCACAATGAGGACTGGAAATCTGTGAAAATCACTGTAACTTCCATCATGCCTCATCTTCTGAGTTAGAGATTGTCTTTGCACCCACCAGTACAATTCAGATAGTGTGGAGGTTGGACAGGGTAGAGTTGGGCAGAGTGGAAAATAAGAAAGTTCAACAAGGGCAGCTGTAGGGTCCTGCACCTAGGGAAGAATAACCCCCCACACCAGTACAGGTGAGGGGTTGACCTGCTGGAAAGCAGCTCCTTGGAGAAGGACCTGGGAGTGTTGGTGGACAACAAGTTCACCGTGAGCCAGCAATGTGCCTTTGTGGCCAGGAAGGCCAATGGTCTCCTGGGGTGCATTAAGAAGAGTGTGAACAGCAGGTCAAGGGAGGTTCTCCTCCCCCTCTACTCTGGCCTAGGGAGGCCACCTCTGGAATGTTGTGTCCAGCTCTGGGCTGCACAATTCAAGAGGAACAAGTTACTTCTGGAGAGAGTCCAGTGGAGGCTGTAAAGATGCTGAGAGGCCTGAAGCATCTCTCAGCTGAGGAAAGGCTGAGAGACCTGGGGCTGTTCAGCTGAGAGGAGAAGACTGAGAGAAGATCTGATCAATGCTTATCAATAGCTAAAGGGTGGGGGCAAGAGGATGGGGCCAAACTCTCTTCTGTGGTGCCCAGTGACAGGACAAGGGACAATGGGCGTAGACTGGAAGCTTCATCTAAACATGAGGAAAAACTTCTTTCCTGTCAGAGCCCTGGCCCAGGCTGCCCAGAGAAGTTGTGAAGTCTCCTTCTCTGGAGAGATTCCAACCTGCCTGGATGTGATCCTGTGCAACCTGCTCTGGGTGAACCTGCTTTAGCAGCAGGGTTGGAAGAGATGATCTCCAGAGTTCCCTTCCAACCCCCACCGTTCTGTGACCTTGTGATTCTGGGAAGTTCAAGGCTGTCCCTGTCACCTGCAGCTACGATTAACGCTATGAATGCATTTGCACGAATGCAGGTCCTAGGAGCCCCCAGATCCATACCAGGACCTGCTATGCTTTGTGTTGTGCAGATCCAGAGCAGAGCCCAGTTCTCACTAAGGGCTTTTACAACATCAGTCACAGTTTCTGCATCTCTCTGTGTCTGATATTCAGTGGGGTGGGTGGGGTGTGGGGCACACATGGTAGAACCCTGCTAATTGCACAGGGTTGGGTGAGAATATTTCTTTGGAGGACGCTCGTTTAGGAGACCAGTGTTGCTGCAATGGTAAATATTACTGCTGCATGGAGTTGTTTCTCCCTTATGACTTTTCTATACAGAGGAGCAAGGCTGCTAGGGATTTTGAGAGGAAAAACTATCTTTTAAGCTAAGAGCAAAGTAAGCATACCTTCAGCATAAAAAACATACATCTCACCCACTCACCTGAAAAACCAGAACTCTATTATTCAGTAGAGGCATAAACAGTTAAATCTTCTTATGTGTAATCCATTGTTGATTGAAGAATGTAAGGGTTTCAAAACACATTCTCATTAAAAAGATTTATTTTGATAAGATCCTCCTTAGATTTTTATTTTTTATAAGTAAGTTCCATTCATCTTGTGTACACTGGAAGAACACGAAGCGAAGAGGAAAACCTCCAGTCTTCTGGGATTTCAAAACTTGCACTGACTAATGAAAAGAATTAAAGGCAGAACTCAGTGGAAATCTCTTTTCTTCCTTCTTCAGTCAACTTACATCACAGTGTTAGATGAGACCTCCCTGCTGCCTGCCGATGCCTCCCATTCAGCTGAGGAGCAACTGACAGTTGCAGAGGACAGACAGTCCATATCTGCACGGTGCCTGGGTTGGTACCAAGCTCCCAGGATGGATGAGGACTTGGAAAAGTTCAGATTCATTGGGAAAAACAGCTGGGGCACCAGCACAGGCAGAAGGGGTGAAACTCTGAAGTCCAGCAGTAAATGCTCAGATTTTAAATCCAGGAGCTTCAAGTTTAATCTCAAATTCTTGAAAGTCAGTGTTCTGCATTTCATAAACTAAACACTTATATCCTAATTGCAAAACCAAACTAAAAAAAAACCCAAAACCAAACCCTGTCACATGCTAAAAATTCAGGCAACCTTCAGACTTGTGCAATGCAGCCAGTGAATTTCTGTCCATGCAATCAGCGTTGTTTATATCACTAAATCACATAAACAATACCCCAACAATAAACTCCAAGCCAAACATAAATCATGGGCTTGTTGGCAAGAGGCTGGAATTTTTTTGAACACATGGGCTACCGAATGACTCCGAGCTGGGAAAAACCAACCCTGCTGTGAAAGAGAGACTGAGGCTGTGTTACCACCCTGTGCTGTACAGACCCATTCAACAGTCCTGTCATCAGGGGAGTTCTCTTTCTCCTAGGTAACCCTGATTTAATGCTCCCCTGAACTGATGGTCAGTTAATATCCTTAAATCATCAGAGGAGTCAATGGAGGAATGCTGATTACTTCCAGTCATGGGTCTGGCCTCAGTACTTTCGATTACAGGTCCATTTGTTTTCATTAAACAGATGGATAGTCCAGTGATCTGGGAGGCATTAGGGGTTTACCCACAGAGGACAAGTTTCAAAGCCTCCAGTACGTCATAGGGAATATGACCTGAAGCCCAACCCATGGAAATGGAGAGTGTCACTGTGGAGTGACTACGCAGCCTACCCAGAAGTGGTGATTTCAGCTCCCTCATTCATTAATCTGGTTAAATTGCAACAGTGCTAAGGACTTCGGCACAAGCCCAGGAGAGGAAAAAGACTTAGCTTAAGATGGATGAGCACTGTCAGAGCTGCTAGGCACCTGATGATAGAGTAAAAGACATATTGAAGTTCACAATTCAAGTAAATTCACTGTCTCGTTGGGGAATCAGGGCTAGAAGAGCAGAACAAACTCATGAGAGGACTAAGATTTCAATGGCTTTGTCAGTAGGGGAGGTGAAGAAGAAGTAAAATGCCCATTTTAACAATGCCAAGATCAATTTTATCCCATCTCAAGCATGTCCTTTTCCATGCAGTGCTACCAAATTTGAGATGAAATGTAGTTTAATTCGTTTAACCTGGCAAATTTAGCATGAAGACTTTACGAGCATATTTACCCCATCTCTTTATCCATCCACGACTAGTGGCATAGTTTTGAGTCTCAGAATAAATGATGAAGCTGTGTCAGGTTCTTCTGATGTCCTCAAAACTGCCACTTAGACACCTATCTTCACCCCTAAAACCAACTCTGTCAGGAAGCCTCTAAATCACCTGGAAATACGTTCACAGAATGTGTGAACATAAAAAAAAATCCTGGCAAAAAAGTCCTGGTGCAACCAAGATCTCTTATTTCAAACATTTTTCAGCCTGCATCAGTGGTCCTCACAGGCAAAACTCAAATCTACCACTGGAAACATCACGTGGTTGTGGCAGACAGTGAATGGAGTGAAGTGGCACCCACCTTCAGCTACGAATCTTTCTAAATTAAGGAAAACAAAGGGATTTTCAAGCTTTTCCAGGCCACGAGACCGAACCTGGTGACATTTTTCTTCGCACAGAAGAAAGCAGAGGCTTCAAACAATCATTGTTCTGGTTTTGTTTGAGGTTAATTTCTACAATATGTTTTCATATGGTAGAACAGGGACAGTTTACAACAGATAGACAACATTTGAGTGTAAATTCACTGGAAAACTTAAGATGACAACTACTGACATGAAGATGTAGCATTAAAAAGCATAAAGAAATAAATAAGTCGGTCAAAGGAACTGAGGGAAATTCAAATACATATTCTTGGGTTTAAAAAAAGAAGCCAGTGCTGTCACCATAGACAGAAAATATGAAATGTCCAAGCAGAATCCACCAGATGCTAAGGTGGAACAGAACAATGAAACAGTTACGATGTCCAGAAGCTGCAAGGTTTGCTTTCACAAAGAGAGTACAGTCAAGGAAGGAATATATCAATTCCCTGGATTCTAAATGACTGTTGAGGTCCATTACTGATTTTGAAAACCTTCTGAACATCAAAAAAACCAAACCTATAAGGAAAGCTATCCATGAGTTTGAGCTTGTGTTCATCTCCAGTTGTGAAACCCACAAATAGTATTGGATCATTTTCAGAAATTATGGCAAATCTACAATCAAGCAAATGCAACTAATTGAACTGCACAGGATAGAAATTGAGACATTCCCATTCTGAAAATGTCAGAGTCATTTGCAGCGAGAAGATTCACAGGGTTAATGAGAAGTGAACAGAAATTATGCAGGAAGAAAAAAGGAATGGTAAGAACATCGTCAGGTCCACAGCAAAAAAGATCAGGATTGACAAAGTCTGAAACAGCATTTTGAGATACAAGACAATCTCGGGGACCCAGTTTAAACAGCTAGTTCAATAAATAAACCTTGTGAATAAAGAGTTGCATAAAAATAGTCTGGAAAAAAACCAAAGAGCAATTCCAGCTAAAGACAGGATCTCTAGGGGTGAAATGTAAGACATCACAGAAGACTGTGACACAAATGTTTGCAAAAATGTGAAGGAACACAGCCAAATACTTTTATCAGAACACCTATTGAAAATGTTATCGCTCCGAAGACAGTTGAATTCATTTGACTGATGTATTTTCATTTGTACCCTCAAATTTAATGGAAGGTCCGAAAATAACTTAATAATTGTGGTTATTTTCTCAAGGGTTGAACAGTAATGTGCAGTGACACATAAGCCTTGTAAATTTGTTACTGAGGAGCCTTCAATGACTTTGCAATGAAAATGAGTTCCCTTTTCAAAGAGATCAAATCAAAGGGGGGAAAAAAAAATATTCAGAATCAGTCATCTTTAAACAAATCCAGATGTATCTCATAATCAGAAGCAATGCCTCGCTGTCACTCACGGGCAGTGTTCCAGCTTGAACTTTTTGGCAATATTATACTGTTGTGCTTGAAACAGCACAAAAAAAAAAAAACAAACCATGAAGTTAAACTGCAAGAAGGGTTTGGAAACAGTTTTGCTTATATAACCGTGAGTGAAGTCGCAGCTGATTTGATTGTTAGAGATTTCATTTTTTAAAATACATTTAAATTAATATAAAAATAAAATTGAATAAATGCTAAAGGAAGCAGCGTGTTCTGTTATGGTTTGATCAAAATAATTTGGCGTGGCCAAGAACCAAGTGGAAGAAAGGGGATTGCTCCCCTCACTATTTTTATTTCAACATTCCTGATATGTTCTTCTCTTGCTCTTTTCACTTTGTGTGTGAGGAATGGAATTGGTCATTAAATAAAAAAGTACATCTGTGGCCATCTCTAATTCTACTAGGAATCATCATTCCTTCTCTTTCCACCCATTCGACTTCTTAGGTACAAACCAAGCCACCTTACACAAAAGAATACCAACAAACAGCCCCCTCTAGAATATCACTGACCTGTAATCAAGGAGATTTGGGATTTCTGTTTTGATGAGCTCTGTCATATACCCACCTTACCCTGCACACACTTGACTCTAGTCATTTAGCAGCTGACTTGCATCTGCTATCCTTGTCAGGATATATGCATACATAAGAATTAATTATCTTGGAAGAACTAAAAGATCATCAGCTGGAATGAGATGACCCCATGAGATCCCACCAAGCACTGAGGTGAGTGTCTTCTGTAGAACTGCTGTTTGGTGCTTGTAGATAGGCAGAAACTAAAACAACTATGCAGAAATTGATTTACTATGGGAGTTTCAGAAACCTGGGGCAGCTTTCATCTTAAGCTAGAGGATGTGAGATCTGTGACACAGCTGGCAAATGCACAGACTTCTTCGAGTCATATTTAATACCAGTTTTGAGTATGTTCAGTATCGTGTTTCTTAAATAGCAGGATAAATTATTAGTGGTCATTTGTTTCTAAAGATCTGCTCTGGTAGAACCAACACAAGCACTCTGGCAGGAAATTATCAGGCAGCTAAACTGAGGTGCCAAAGATTATCAAACCAAACAAACAGGCTGTAAATACAGCCAAAGCCAAAGGGAAAGGGATGGAAGGGAGTGAGTAATTTTAGATATTGGCTTCCCACGCATGGAGATTTTGAACATAAATTGGACATTACTTGTTATCCAACTTCTAATACCATCATAGAGGGCTATGCACTGTCTGTAGGAGGACATGATCCATCTGAGTCCCAGTGTGGCACTGGATGTGCAAGATGCCCAGGGAAAAGCAGAAAAGAAAGAATGTTAATTAGAAGAGAGATTACCCAAATAAGATTTTCTTCTGTTTATTAACAGCCTAGAGGCTTAGGGAAGAAAAATGAAGCAGACCTTTAATTAATCTGTATACTTTTAAAGGAATTTTCTAGAATTCATCATGGTCAGATGCGTGTTACTGAGACAATAAAGTAGCAAAAGTGGCAAATATCTGCTTTGTTGAGAGTTAGAGGAGGAAAAAACCCATATTCCCAGTAATAATATGATTTTGCAATTTACATTTAACAACATGGTATCTGGGAAATTACTTCAGGGTCATTAGAGAACAACAAGAGGCATTCAAGTAGAGGTATAAGCAGCTAAGCAAACAAAGGTTTAAAAAGAAAATACAAGCAAGATCGAGCCTGGCACATGAGTCAATGCCAAAGTCATCTAGAGTCATCCACGGGAAACATGCTTGGCAAGCAACATCAGCGTTAACAAAAGCAGCAGCCTTCTCCATTATTGCTTAGCTAATTGACTTCATGCTTTTTGTAAGGGTGGGGGTGGTTTGCCTCACCTATATTAGGCAACTATTTTAGGTTCACGCTCTGAAATACGCTCATCTCCCTTCGTTGACTTCAGAAGGAGCCTGAAATAGTGCAGGTCTGAGGAGGTGTCTGATTTTCGGTTTCAGTACTGGAAAAGATGAATCCCACCTTGAATTACTGCAATTTTAATTGTTTTAATGTGGGCTGATATTGAATGAAAAAATATCTTCATGTAACTTTAGGTAACTTCAGTATAAACTGCTGCACTGATGCAAGACATCTTGTTTCATAAACGAAAGAAACGGCTCTTTTGAAGTCACTATCTACCTGAGCTCTTCAGACATCTCCTTTATCATTGAATCAGTTCTGTCCTGGACTATACCAACGAGAGAACTACTGTCTGTAAAGCCATCCCTCTAAACATTAAGGTTAGAGCAGAAAAACTTCTCTGGGGTGATTACAGCGACTCTCCCACAGCCGTAGACGACGGCGGGGATGTTGATACAGAAAAGCCCTTTAGAGATGAGCTTGCCAAAGCAAACGCAATTACTAAACAGTTGCGTTGGCGCTGGTGTTAATAAAACCACCGGCAATCTGCTGAAAAGCTTTCTGCCCGGCCATGGGAGGAGGAGGAGCCGGGCAGCTCTCGCTGCAGGACCATGGACAGCGGCAGCCGCCCGCCCCTGCTGCTCCCACCGCCGCTTGAGATGCACACGCTGCCCGGCTTCAGATCCAAGGGGTCCTTTCTATTCACGGCACAGCTTTTCATTGGCAGATCTGTACGGTAATTCGGAATATTGATTGTGACGTATGTCTTTTCTTATCGGGAAGGATGAAATAGTCCCCGTTTTGCACAAGAAGAAAAATGGTAATGGCTCGTCGCGGCGGCACCCGCGAAACAGACAGCGGCAGCTCTCCAAAAATGGGGATTTATTGCGACCAAAATTGCCTGGCACTCCTTCTGACAGAATCACATTACAAGATTGGATGTCAGCCGGGGATATAACTACTGCACAACCAATTCCTAAACTTTAAGGAATATCTTTGTGGAAAGATGAAACAAAAAAAGTGTGCGTAGACTCAAAGGGAAAACCTCCCACAGAAGGGTACCCAAAGGTGGCACTCCCCCGAAAAGGGGGGTGAGGTTCACTCAGTCCACACAGACTCACTGGGTCTGTGCAAGTGTCCTTGGCCAGCCAAAGGGAGGGTCTGACTCCCAAACCTGCTTGCTCTGCAAAGAACCAACTCAACTCAGCTCTCTGGCAGAGCTCCACTTGTACCCTAGTCAAGGGTGCACTGTGGTCATTCTAACTGGCTTTGGGACAAGCCCACATGAACTGAACAAGGGCAGAAGCCCTGTGTTGGCAAGCAGGGCTTGTTTTCTTAACTAAATGTAGAAGGGTTAAATGATCACAACATCATTTAAAGAGAGTACATTTAGATTACATGGAAAGAAGAACTTGTTCACTATGAGGGTGTGGAAAAGGTTGCCCAGAGAAGCTGTGGATGCCCCATCCCCGGACGTGTCCTGGCCATTCTCCCTTCCAGCTTCTTGCTCCTTAGCAAGGACTAAACCACCAGCGTGTTACCAACAGTATTCTCACACTAAATCCCAAACACAGCTCTGTACCAGCTACTAGGAAGAAAATTAACTCTGTCCCAGCTGAAACCAGAACAGATCTGCATTCACAAATTCACTTCTCTTAATGTTAATGACATTCATTATGTGGTGACTCGTCTAAATAACCTGAGGCTGTTTAAGATAAGGTATGTTTGATAGGCCTGCTAGAAGATAAAATTTTCTTATTAGTGCAAAGTTTATTGCCTTTGCATTTTGTCCTGACATTTGATGAAAAAAAGGGTGAATTTTAGAGGTTACTCTGAGAGTTTTCACAGGTAATCACATTTCCAAGACTTCATGAGTCATCAGAGGTTGCCTTTTAGCCTATGGCAAACATGAAGTAAAATATTGGAGGCCTGTAAATCCCCACCACTTCTGCAAGGCCAGAAAGGAGCCACTGCCCTGGGGTAAGAGAGCGATCAGTGCTGCTTTCACCCAGTGATGGGTCTAACGTCCTTGAAAGAAGGGTAGTTGGTGCCAACAGACATGCCTACATGTGCCCTGGAGATATGCCCAGATGCTTCAGCCTCCACTGTGCCTTTCCACCACCCTCAGACTGTGAAGGATGCACTGCATCTGCATGGGGGGAATGGAGAGAATGACTGTTCTGGTTGCTCTCGCACTTTCTGAATCCTGCGGTCATGGATTTACTTCCAGAAGAACAAAGTTCTATAACAAGTGTTGGTTTGCTAAACCAAAAGAGGCCTGGCAGTCTTTTTCTTAGTGAATTCTTGGGTTACATGAATGTGGCATCACCACAGTGGAAAGATAGCATCTTCAGCCACATATTTTCTCCCTCTTTTTCCTGATCTGTGCTTGGATTGTTGGAGCAGTCCCTTGTCACGTGGGTGCTACAGGCTTAAAATGTCTTAGACTGTGTTCTGAACAGCAGGGTATTACATCAAATCCAGGTCTAACACCCCTGCTGTGGTCTAAAGGAAAGCAATTACCTTTGCTTGTTACAAGGTACCAGTCAGGGGTCTCCACAATGCAGTTTGGCTCTGAACTAGCCTAGCAGATTGGGCTCAACCTGCTGCTCCAGCTACTGTTAGGGCTCCAGTGGTTTCTAAACATCTGTGTTTGTTTCTTAATTGATCAAACCAGTCCAGTTAAAGGCATGAGAGGCACTGTAGGTGTCTAGAAAGCTTTCAGGGGAAAGGGATGTCCTGTGGGAGTTCAAGTGTTTGGGGCTTCTGAGAGAGTTTTGATGGATGTCAGTATTGGCACCTGTTTGGATTCCCATTTTAAGTGCAAATTGGTTCATGTACAGGCTCAGTATCTCCTCGTGTCAATAGTCGTTATGAAAGCAAGGAGTCCATGAGGGAAGTATTTGGTATCATTTTACTTCTTTTACCTGTTTTGTTGTTGTTTTGGTTTGGGGTTTTATTTCATAGAACAATAAGCAGCTTGTCATTGCATTGCCTCTTACCTTCCTCCCAGTATGTGGAGACTTTACTTCATATTTTGCATGAGATGCTGAGGCCCAGATTCAAATATTATTGTCCTGTTTCTGAGCTCCTTAAGGGTCTTCACAATGTTCTGACTTTACACAGTGGCATACATGAAATGTCCAGCAGCTAACACAAAGCATTTAACTGCCCCTTCAGGCCACACGTGAACCTTGAATGCTCAGATCTGCTGTGATATTAATTGCTAATAACAGCACATTTGTGTCCTTGCAGAATGCAATTGTGACATCAGTCACCAGTGAGGTCATGGGTCAAGCTGCAGACCTAAAGTAATTGACCCCTTGTTTTGATAAAGCTCAAAATCTTCTCCTTATTGACTCAGTTAATGTTAAAGTCAACTGTTCACCTTTACAGCCAGACTCCTTTTTCCTCTGCATAGTAAAGGGCAGCAAATATAGCCCAGTACTATAGGAACAGAACAAGACATACTTTAGAGTTTGAAGGTAGGAGGACAAATAAACAGGATTAAAAATTAGGTTTTTTTAAAAATCTACCCAAACCAAAGTCCTGTAATAAAAAATTCTCAGATATAGCCAAAAAAAAAACCCCACCTATTTATCCAAGAGTCAGGAACTCCAAGCATCTTGCACAGTCAATCAATTTTCACAGTGGATATACTCAAAATGGGCACTTGATGCTTGGAGAGGTGCTGGTCACACACCACTGTTGGGTCAGGATTTCTGTGTGTGAGAAAAGGAGACTGTTTGCTGGAATATATTGCCCCAAATCACCACATTTTCCATAATGTGTCAGTAAAATGGCCTTTCACCTTCCCAGGTGCACACATACAGAACTGCCTGGTGCTCTCACAGCTTTCATCCCATTTTTTTTTCCAGCAGCTATGGGGCTATCTGGGAAGAGGTGGGAAAGGCTGAGAGAATTTACAGACAGCTGTACAGATGCTGTGCTTTGCCATACTGCCTTTGGAGTACATAGATGCATCTGTTAATATATGTATATGTACATGTATATATGTATGTATTTTATTTTTATATATCTATTTAATGGTTTGGTTCCTCTCTAAAAAAACCTTTTGGCTCTGCTAAGATACTGCCTAACTCAAATCTCTGCCTCTAAAAGTCAGCCCCAAATCCAATGCTGAAGAGTAACATCAAACAGCAAACAGATGACCCGTAGCCTGGCCCACTTTCTTCTCAGTAGGATGGAAGGAATGTAGTGGACTTTGACTTGAACCTCTGATGGCCTAAGTTTATTATTTGTGCTAGAGGGTTGGCTAGAACATGGCTTCTTTTTTTGTGTGCCAGCATAATTGGTACAGGTACAAGCTCTTAATTATTTAATTTTTTTTACAATTTTTGCAGGTTTTGGGGCAAAGAATCCGATGTAGCAGCATTAATAAAGTCCCACTGAAGATAAAGCCTTACTGTCTTATTACACAACTCCTTAAGCTGCTGGGAGATGATTATATGTTGCTGGAATCAGTTTTCATTTCCTAATGGTGTCAGTGTCTGCCATACAGCCTGTAACACATATTAGAGTGTCCCAGAATCCCAGAATCATGGAAGGGTAGGGGCTGGAAGGGACCTCTAGAGATCATCGAGTCCAACCCCCCTGCCAAAGCAGGATCACCTGGGGCTATCATACTTCTGCTCTAGGTTCCATTCAGTATTTTGCTTTTTCTTCTCTTCCTGCTTCACAAATACATCTTCAAAAAGGCTCAGAGACTCAGCTGGGTTATTGCTGCTAAGAGCAGTGCTCTTATTGTTATTTTATATGTAGCAACACGAGGGCTGTCAAAGGAGAAGCAGTTTCTTTGCCGTCACGCAGTGCGTCATGGGTTTTAGAACAACTCTCTCACTCTCCAACTCCTAATCCTCCCAAACTGCATCAGGGCAGTGTTCCACAAACTGCTGCAGCCACGTGAGGCAGGAAGCTTTGAATGCTGCAGCCTTGACAGCGATGAGAAACTCCTCTCAGGTTTACACCTCAATTACCCCAGGTTTACTATCGAGTGCAAACATAAGCTGTGGTAATGCAATCAGAGGGGCTTTTGGATCTGAAGTGCAGACAACACTCAGGAGGAAGAATACAGAGATGTTTTTAAAATGCTTCATACCTGCAGTTACAGGAAACTGTAAGAGCTGGAAAAGCAAGTACTCCTATCAACTTTTCCTCCTAGCAGGAAGCAAACAATCATTCTGAGCATAATCCCTGTTCTTGATGCATAATCCCAAACATTTCTAGTGTCTTTAAGAGTTGCCATAAAATGATGTTCTTTCTTAATAGTCAGGCATGGAAATGCACAGTAAAGAAAAGCAAACAAAGATACTCAAGCAAAAAGGTACAAAAAATTGCTAGGACAATAAACAGTTATACTTAGGACAACAGACAGTTATACTTAAGACAATAAACAGTTACATTTACATGACTAAACCCTCAAATATGAAAGGAGTATAGGTATTAGGTGATTCACTCTTGATATACTGATAGATATATATACATTTTTATCACCAAGAGATTTTTTTGCAGACTTCTGTATGGTAAAGTCCAGGAGATTTTACACGCTGATTCTTAAAGAAAGACCAAAGGCACACACTCACCAAGCAGTTCAGCAATGCTGACTGCCTTGTTTCTCTCAATTTTAACCCTATTTCAAGAGCTCCCAACTTGAAATGGAAGAAGAAAAGGTAGGGGCTGAGTACAGCTTTGTTCATTCTTACTGCAGGGTGTATTTTGTGTCAAATCCCATTGTTCCCATCCCGTCACACAAGATGATCTCTGCTTTTATGTCCCAGTGCTGTTACTGGCCAGCTGTTAGACAACTTGTTTTCCCATGTAAAGACTGTAAGCAAGTCTGATACATCTACAAACGTGATCTGAACTCCACTGTAGAACCGCAATTGCAAAAGGCTAGAATAGGATTTGGCTGCCTAAACAGTCACCTAATGCCACGTGTGATGCTATCAGATAATCCTGTCCTGGTGTGGATTTGTTCTTGTCATTTAAGACATGTAAATTCAGGTTATCAATTCAGATCTCCTGCAGGAGGGGATGAAAAACAGAAGGAAGAGAAGACTCATGGATCAAGATAATAGGGAAAGCAAACACTGCACACCCAAGCAGAGCAATAAGGGTAACTTTTTCACTACTTCCCATCATCAGGAAGCTTCCAGCCTGGAGGAGCTGGTGCTCTGCACGTGCAATGGTTACTTTAGATGACAAGTGCCATAACCACCAATGTCCTTCTTCCTTCTCCTTTCCCCAAGCTTTTATTGCTAAGCACAATATCATGAGACATGTGGATGACAGTAAAGGACAGAAAAGGAGCAGTAGAAAATGTAGAAATTAGAAAAAAAAGGAAGATGCAAATATACTGTGCAGATAGGGCCTTGTGTTCAGAGGCATTAGCCTGCATTTGTCATAATCATACTGACAACTTCTGATTTCTCTTGAATAAGAGTAATTGTGCTATAAACCCAGGACACACTCAGAAAGCCAGGAGGTCAGAGCTGCCACTCTATTCCTTTCACAAAGTGCTTGACCCGTTACTCAAGGGGGTTGCACCAAATTACATCCAGAGGTCCCTTCCAGCCCAAATTCTTCTATGATTCAACCTACCCTCCAAGGCAAGCCACTTTGCATTTAAAACAGAGACTCAGGCCTTGACAAGAGATGGCTTCCAGGCAGGTTTTATCTCCGGCTAACACTGCTGAAGATAATTCCTGGAAACCAGTCAATGTAGCTGGATTTTCCACCCAAAATTCCAACTCTGTTGACCTCCATTAAGTTTCATCTGGATAATCAAATTCTGCCAACAGTAATCTGGCAGCAGTTGTTTTGTTGAGGGACATTGAGCCTAAAGTGCTGATGAGGTGATGGAGGAGTAGACACTAAACTGGGCTGGGGATATCACCTCTGCCAACTATAGGAGGTTGTTTGAGCAGCTGTTATCAGTTGGCAACAGCAAAGTCTGTCTCTCTCCAAGCTCCTTCCTGTTTCATCGTAGTTCTTGCTTCCTACTATCATTCCACATGTCTCATCCTAAACTTGTCCATATGCTAATTCCTGAATTTCAGCTTGGCCTTTTCTCACCATTTCATCTCACTTTCCTTGACCAAGGTCTAGCTTCTCGCCTTCACACGCCTTGACCACGGTGCCTTGCCCCTTGCTCCTGAGTCCATTCTGCTGGCAACCACTGCACGTGGCTGTTCACAAGCTCACAACTTCCCTGTCTCCTTGAGAGACTAGCAAGTTTAAAATATACCAGCAGTTTTGTTCCTTTGCTTTGCCATTAACAGGCAATTCTTTTCCACTCTCTTTTTTTTCCTCAAGCTCTGTGGAATATATGTGACTGGCTACATCAATGACAACAATTCAAACAGGGTAGGAGGAGAAGCTCATTAATTTCTGCAGAAAATGTATTCTTTTCACCACTAGGTTTGCTAAACACTTTAGAAAATGTTATCTGTAAAGCCTTTTCAATATACGGTTGAGATTCAGTGAATTACAATAACTTATCTTCAAATGAAAATCTTGCACAACATAAGATCCAGCTCGCTAACATTCAACACAAACCCTCTTCTTCCAGGGGAAAGATGGCTTCCCAGCCAGTTAAAATTCTGCTTCTGCATTTGATGGGTTGAAGGGTAATTAGTACAGGGTGGAAGAAGCTGTATTCAGGCATAGCACGCATCCTGAAACCATCTCCAAATACCATGTAGATGCCTGTTTCTATTAATCTCATTACTTATTGAAAGCCTTGCAAAGTTGTCTTTTAAGGCAACACAGGGAAGAAGAAGCTTGAAGTATCTGTTGTGATTAACTTGGGCTATGTCTACGTTTCAACTCATCTATCTTCAAACTCAGCCTTGGGTCAGATTCAGAAAGATTTTTCTTTATTCTTCTCCTCCTCTCCTCTCCTCTCCTCTCCTCTCCTCTTCCCCTTTCCCCCCGCCTCCGCTACCCTTCTCCCTCACTCGCCCCCCCCACTCTACA
>WTSP01005329.1:0-16497 GCA_025331215.1 Actenoides lindsayi | reverse complement strand
GCACACACCAGTAAGCCACTGCAGTACAGCGCACGCGGGCGGTGGCCATTTCCGTGCGCTCCAGCGGGTGTGTCTCCTCTCCTCTCCGCTCCTCGCCTCCCCTCTCCTCTCCTCTCCTCTCCTCTCCTCTCCTCTCCTCTCCTCTCCTCTCCTCTCCTCTCCTCTCCCATGTCAGTATTAGGTGTGGAATCACGAGACAAAACTCTCACAGGAATTCCCCAGAGTGGAGAACAAAAGAGAAATATGGCAGCTGTCTACACACAGGTAATGCCTTTCCAAAGACAACGAAATGAGCCTTTCTATGTATGAGTAAAGGACTCAGATTTCTATACATCCCGATATAAAGGGAAGTTCAAGATTTCGGAGAATTAAATATCTCAGAAAATGTGCCATGTCCCCGGATGTGTTACAGGAGAGAAGTGGAAATGTAAAAGGAACAGATAAAGTTGATGGGAACAAAGCTAGTGGTGGTCCAGCCTTGACTGAGTGCCACTGGGGTCCACCCAACCTCCTCTACACTCTCTAGTCATTCTGCAGGAAGTTTAAGTTTGGAACTAGATGACCTTTAAAGATCCCTTCCAACTCAAAACATGGATTCTATGATTTAATGAATAAACATGTTTCTGTGCAGGGATCAGAGAGAAGTAAATGGTAGAGATCTGTTCAGGTAATGATTCCAGTCTCCTGTTCTCACACAGAACCACAGCTCTTTCATAAGCTGATCCAGATCCATCCTGAAAGGATTTTGCACTTTCCCCTGAAACTTTACTATTTTTATCAATGTGCTGTCCTGAACTTCATCACCTCCAGAAGCTTTAGATCAGTTTGACCTTAATTAAATGACAAGAAGTAGAGAAACCAGCAAAGTTAATTTTTGTTGGAAGAATAGAGGATCTGAAGCAGCAGCCTAATGCACACTGTAGTGGCTACTCACAGTTTGGAGTAGTGGCTGTCCTCTACTTCAAGAGATCAAGAGTGGTGCATTGAGATCCAATTTATATCCTCAGGATTTAAATGTGTGGAAGTCGTGTCTCTCCTTTTGCAATAAAACATTGCTTATATGTCACAGCTTTCTCTCTTCTAATGAAGAGGGAAACGATGGATCAGACTGCGTATTTTAGCTTAGACTTTTCCATGTGGAGTACAGGAATTCGTCTGGTGTAATGCAAAACCCTGTTCAAACTACAGTGCTTCCTCATTTTAACCTGCTGACATAACCCACAGGTCATCGTGCTTAATCTTGCTTCCTAGGGCCGTGAACTTTAAAAATGAAGTGTTTCACAATAGCACCTCAGCATCTGCCTTGCAGTATGAACATTGTGAGCACACCATAAATCATCTTCATGCCTTTCATACTGTAGTGCACATGGCATATTAAAACTGAAGGATAAAGTTATCTTTGTCGAGCTCTAAGTATAATACAAGTCTGACAATGAAGAGAAAAAGGAGTGGAATAACCTTCACCCACTTTCAGTATAAAACCGTCCAGCTAAAACCTAGCAGGATGCAAAGGAACGAAGTTTGATGCATTATAGTTCAGCCCTTCTGGAACTATTATCTCTAAAGCAAAGGAAAGGAGGCTCTCAGGCATCGCCTCCTAATCTGTGGAAGGCATCCTGGCATCACAAAGTACGTAGCCTGCAAAGAGGAGACACAGGACCAATATCACCGTGCCTGTCTGTGCCTATTTGCAAGGTCAAGCAGCAAGACTGGATCTAGTGCCACTGACCCAAAGAGAGCACTAAGCATCCTGGCACCCCGAGAGCCAGCAGTCAGTGCCCTGCAGAATGCGTCCCTGAGGCCATAGCCTGCTCTCAGGGTGATAAAACATCCCAACAGTTTCCCTCTTGTAATTTGGAGGAACGCAATGTTCACAGGGCTCTGTCCATTGGAAAGTGGCCTGATTTTCTAGTTGAATATGTATGGATTTACATGGTATTTCCAGTCGCCCTCAGTAGATCATATTTTCATCTTTTTTTTCCCCAGTTTCTCAGTGCTGGGGATGGTCCTGCCTTTTCAGGACTTCCTTTTCTCCAAGTAAAATCCAGTGAATACAAAACAAAGTTATAAAAGGCTGGTTGGAGTCTTCCCTAAGCATTTGTGAGGAGTTTGCTTCCTTATTTACGGGTGAGGCTTCAGCTCATAGAGCTGAAGCTATTTAGCATAGCTGAGTTTTGTCATTGACTTTTATTTCCCTGAATGCTTGTTCCCACCTCTGCAGCTTTCTTCCCAGCTGGTCTCTGAAACATCACTCTGCCACAATGCTTAGAACTGTCAGTGGGCATCTAGATCCATTTATGGGCATCTAGATCCATTTATGGGCACCTAGACCATGAATTATTAGACCTCACTTTCAAAATTCCTCTGCAAGAACCTAATTCTGTCCAGACCTTGTGTAAGAAACCCTGATGGTGGTGAATACCAGCAGCGTTTGGATGATTAGAAGGTATGATGAGTGTTTCATAGGAAGCAGCAATTCATAGGAGCTATCAAAGCAATGTGTACAGTTCTGAGGTATTTTTCTTACCACCATGTTTTCTGCTTTCCTGTTGTTTGTATTTTTCATCATTTATAAAACCTCATTGACTGTACTGTGCACAACTGTGTGCACTCAATGAAATATTACACCACTGCTTATGGTTTGCTGGAAAAAATGGCAATGTGTGGCAAGAATTTCTGAAGCATCTTTGTCTAGAAAATCTGTACTGTTGGCATGCTTTTGAGATGGTGAACTGAGACATACAGATGACATCAGTCCCCAGATGAGTGTGATTCTACGTCACCCAACCCACTGAAGTTCTCAACACACTTCTCCCTGAGTTGCTGTCTGTTTTACTGAGCACCCATATCATAGGATCATAGAAGGGGTTGTGTTGGAAAGGACCTTTAAAGGTCATCAAGTCCAACCCCCTTGCAGGGAGCAGGGACATCTGCAACTAGAGCAGGGTGCTCAGAGCCCCGGCCAACCTGACCTGGAATGGTGCCAGGGATGGGGCAGCCACCACCTCTCTGGCTAACCTGGGACAGTGTCTTACTACCATCATTGCAAAAAAATTCTTCCTTGTATCTAGTTGAAATCTCCCCTCTTTTAGTTTAAAACCACCCCTTGTCCTGTCACAACACACCCCAAATAAATGTTTGACATAGATAAAAATGTTGTCTCCACCGTTCTTCTAAGTCCTACATAGACTGTTCTTTTCCCTCCTCTGAACTAAAATGTTTCATACCAGCCAAGTTTCATTACCTTGTTTATCCTTTCAAAATACTTGTGTATCTCAAACTCACTAAACATATCTGATTTTGTTTGCAGATGATTTCTACCTCCCATGAAATAACTAAGAGAACATTCAGTTTGATTGCGTTCATTTATTTGCCTATTAGTCTGTCTGTAGCTATAATAAGAAAGCAAATTATTCCACGGTATATTTTATTTATGTGATTTGTCTGAATAGTAAACTGCAGAGCCTGATTCAAATGTTAAAATTTATGGAGTTGTGGCATCCAAAGTCCTAAC
Source organism: Actenoides lindsayi (assembly GCA_025331215.1). Taxonomy (NCBI): domain Eukaryota; kingdom Metazoa; phylum Chordata; class Aves; order Coraciiformes; family Alcedinidae; genus Actenoides; species Actenoides lindsayi. The sequence continues at coordinate 12,983 of WTSP01005329.1, read as the reverse complement.
TGGAAGCATCATACAGAGGATTTGCAAGCTGTAGAGCTTGCAGGAAGACTCAGATGCAGACTCTGAACTTCCTTCTCCTATCACTGCACTCAGAGTTTGGGGTTGCTCAATGTCCACGCAGGACCCCTTTACCCACCCTAACACCTTATCAACCCCACGGCAGTTGGGATCCATCAGAAATACGTCTATGTTGGTCACTACTGTCTGGGACTGCTTGATTTTGCTGTCTCCAGTGGGGTGATGCCACCTTAGAATTCACTGGGTCGTGAACCCTTGTTGTACGTGATCTAAAGTGGGAGTAGTGGCAAAGCACCTCCAGCTTAAAAAGCTGTGATTTGAGAACCTCGTCCTGTATCCCGTTGCAGTGTTTAACACAGCATTCCTTTCAGGACAAGCCTGTCTCTCCTTGGAGGTTTTCAGACCAGCCAGTAAAGTGTAATCAAATTTCTCCTCTTTTTTTTCTTCTTCTTCTTCTTTTTTTTTTTTTTTTGTGATTAATGGCATGTAGCAGATCTTGCAGTTATTTTTTCCAGTATTTTTGAAGTGGCAAAGGCAGTTTTCCCCTCCTGTGCCACAGGCTTGTAAGACACACGGCTGTTACATTTGTATCCTGCACCCTGGGAATACGTTCTGGAGGAGTTTTCAGGAACAGGTTATATATCCAGTTGGAGATGAAAAAGCAACCCCAGCCGTGGTTGTTACTTTTGCAGCAGTGTTCTTTTTAGGTGTCTTCCCAAGGATGCGGGCGTCAGATCCATTGCATAATTGGTTCTGCGTCCTGCTGCGTGCAAGGCACTTCTAAAAGGTGCTTTATTAGTATAAATGAGGGGAAAAAATCCTGGCTCATAGTTCACTAAACCCTCTGTCTTGATGAGTCAGTGTATTTCTACTTCTTTCCACCTCCAAGCAATTATTCTGATCTATGGAACAGCACTGATGAATCAGACGGCTTCTATTAGTTATAGAGACATCATTTGCAAAGTTTTAATGGAAACAAATTACTTAGATCTGAATTTCTTATTAAACAGAGGGAAAGAATCAGAAACATAGTACGATTACCAGCTTGCAAGGTGAATCCAAAGTAGAAATCAGACAGATGTCAGTCCTTACAGTGAGGGTACTTCTGGTTTCTTCCTCAGCTGGCATCTGAGGGGGGCTCTGTCCATTCTGCCTTCCACCCTGATCTGTGTGTTCCTGAGTCCACTGTCAGAATCCAGCTCCTGAACACAGTTCCCATCTGCTGCTGGGCCCAGTCTGGGACTTTCCCAGTGCCTGCTACAGCATCGGTGACGTAACTGCCATCAGGGGAGGGGGGGAGCTGGGTTCAGTACTGGTTTTGTATGTATTTGTATATATTCCATTATTATTATTTTCATTTTCATTAGAGCTGTTCTAGTTTCCTTTTCTAATGTACAGATGGGAACTGTGTTCAGGAGCTGGATTCTGACAGTTGACTCAGAAATGGACTCCATAAAACCCCAGCCTTCCATGGCACAATTCACTCAGTATATTTTAGACATTTATTTTAGGACCTGTAATGTCCTGCACTCCTCTAAATATCTGGATTAGATTTCCTCTACCTAAAAGACAGCCTGAGAGACAGTCCAAATTTATTTTTAGGCCAATCAATTCTATGCTGTGGTTGCTTTTTCTTTTTTTTTTTAAGTCTTTTATTTGTTATTAATTGTTATATAATTATGGTTTTGATAAGTTGTGAAGTGGAAACAAACCTTTGGGTTCTGGGTTTACACAGCACTTCAGTACCAAAATAATAATCACAGCAATCCTCTGAGCCTGGAGTCCATAGTTTGGAGGCAGCTGTGCCTCTGGATTCAGACTGGTTAATCGAGGGTAAAGTCTCATCCTGGTTTATTCTGGTTACACCTCAGGGAAAGCTTTAACTAAAGGTCACGCAGACTGGCGTGCTGAGCTTCATGTTGCTGAAGTTGTGCCTTTGCTGGTATCTTCTTCTATCTTGGGCTGTCATGTAGATAAATCTTGCAAGTCGTGGCACTTTCTAGCGGGGAGACTGGCCTCTCGGAGCTCAGGTGGAAGTGAAGAGAGGAACCTGCCCTGGGCACCATTCACCAGTAACACATTTCATTAAGCCCCTGCCTTTCGAACAGTGGGAGCCGTGTGTTCTCACGGTAAGAAGTGCAGAATGCAAAATGAGCAAAGAAGTCTCTACCTGCTCTCCTACAATTTCTTTCTTCCGCAGAATAGCCACAAAAGTGTGTCAGAGAAGAAAATTGCTTCATCATTTTGCAGGCAGTTGCTAGCCTGAAAATTCTCTCTCCCAGATGCAGCATCTTGCTGAGGACGCAATAAATAAAAACTAATTTAAAAAGGAAAATTCTGAAGCTTGGGGTGGTTTTGGTCGTGTGTTTGCAGTTGCTCCTTTGACAATCAGAGGATAATTAGCCATTGTTTGGTTTTCTCCTTCTGGACAGTCCGCTTCTGCTTGTCTCCTAGCCCAGTGCTCCACCAGTGACATCTACTGGCTAACACCACCCCGGCATCCCACACCGTGGTGGGACAGGATGGAGGGACTGGATGTGGTCCAAGACCAGGGTAGCATGAAAAGGCAGACACTGAAGAACTTTCACTGCTGAGCAGATGAGCCATCTGAAGAGCCTGCTCAGTGACGAAACCCTCAAAATTCTTTTGACCAGCACCATCCCTGGATCCTGGCCAAGTTACGAGTCTTTTCATTACTGATTAATATTCAAAGGGTATCATGCACATGCCTGTGGACAAAACTAGTTTGATGAATGTCCAATATGTCTGATTTACTGCTGTAGTGCTTCTTGAATAAGTGAAGTTTGGCATCAGCTCCATCTTTAGCTCCATCGTCTTGCTCTTACCTATTCTCTGACTGAAAATTATTGTGGAAGTTGGTATTATTATGACTCTTGCAAAAGGGAAAACTTTTGGCTACCGTCTTCAGCCCAGGATAACCTTGTGACCACTGAACAAAAACCCATCCAGCTATTCATTGAGCTGTCATGCAGTTTCCAAAAAGATTCCCATTGCCTAACCTCCAGGAAGTGAATCTGAAGCCACAGTTATGAGATCAGTAAACACCTACAAACCCACAAAGGATTGCCTTGAAAAGGGGAATTTCTGAATGTTTGCATACAGGGGTGTTTTATATTTGGTCTCTAGTACATACATCTGTGAGGTGAAGTTGGCATTCTCAAACTGCTGTACATCATCAGTCATCGTTAGGTTTTGGCTGAATCGCTCCTCCAAACCAAATACAAAATAAATGAGAAACATCAAGCTGCATTCTGCAGTTCAACCCCGTTTGTACCCTTCAGCATTCGCTATTTGCAAACATTGCTCAACTTCCAGTCCCGGGTAGGGATGAACTGCTGGTTGTTTATTCGAAGCCATTGAAGCATGTAAGGCAGGCAACACTTTGTAGCCTAGCAGCCAGTCAAAAATAAAACGTGCTGTGTGAAACACTAACAAGAAATGGTGTTCCTATCTTTTTTTCTTTTTTTTTTTTTTTGTCTTGGCCAAACAGAAGTGGTGTTGGAGCAACTGTTGGAAGACACCTTTCTGCAAAACACCTTCTCACAAAATAATTCCACTGCCCAAATCCCACAGTTTGGCTTCTGTTTGTGTAAAGGAGGCACTCTGTGTGTGTGTGGTTAGCTTTCTGAATTAGGTTGCTGCCTTTCCTCCACTGAACATTGCTGCATCCTTTTTGCTATGAAAAACCAAAGGAACAGACTTCAGCTGTTCCCGCTGTGGGAGACCTTCTTGCTATGATTACTGCACCTTAGTGACTTCATTGGCACAAAGTCACAACAAAAAGCTAATAGATAAGATCTATTTCCTCTGAACAGCACTAGATACCACCGTGGTCATTACAATGACCACGTAACCCCCACCTCACTTCTGGACAGGCGATTCATTTCCTCAGTTTCATGCTATGAAAATATTTGCCTTGCTGGCTGTGACACAACCTTTACATTATATATCAGACAGTTTCTATTGGGAAAAATATTCAGATGCTTTAAAGAACCCTATAATTATTTCCTAAGGCCACAGGAGCCCCCTACAGAGCTCAGAGAAGACACACACAAAATGTTACATCAGGTGAGTCCAACACTGTGCTTTAGAGATGGCAAATCTGAAACAGGACAGACATGGGCTACACTTTACCATTTGGACTGGGACCAAGGAGATGTCCCTGCAGATGGCTCAAGGCTTTCTGGGCTGTATCCTAAGATGCTCTCAGTGAGAACTGAGATTCACCAAATGCTCATTTCTAACGTTTGCTTCAGAAAAGTCCAACATGAGACAAACCTGCTTTAAATCCAAGTATCTTCACAGGCTAGATTCTCTAGCTACCAGCTGGACATCTCAGTCAAGTGGGCTTACAAGATACTATTACTTGTTGAGCTCCTGTAATTCGATAATTGTCAGGTAACTCACATCTATATTTTGGGTTAGTTTGGGGAATAACAGAATTGCTCTTTTTTCCCAGGCAGAGAATGGAATGGAAAAAATAGTTCTACCAAGTGACAATAATTAGTCATGGTGCAGACCCTTGTAATCATCAGTGGAGAGGAAAAAGAGAACTTGGGCCAGGATTTGTCTGAGATACTCTGATGGTTACTTGAGGAGGAGTTACCCTCTGAAAGAGCTTGTTTCTTTCTAGTGACTGAAAGCAAATGGTTCAGATCTGGATGTCTATACCATAAATGTCTATATTTTGTCTAGATACCACGATTCCTCAGTTCCACATTGTGAGATTAATCTGCTCAGAACAACATGCACATCCAGCTCCTCTAAATAATGACAAAATCCCTACCCTGCTCTTATATACATGCATTTATACTGAAAAAAATCTTGGTAGCACATTTCTTTGCTTGCCTCATTTGGCTTTGATGGATTTGAATCAGGTTCAGTCAACCCACTGCTTCCAGTTATGGTGGCTCATGCAAAATACAGGATTCCCAGGAATGTAGCACAGGAACGAACACTTGTAAATCCCAGTTTAATTAAAACAAAGAAGCTGGGCACTACCTAATGTGCCACAGCAGAACCAGGGGTGGGATGTAGAGTTCAGCTGGAAGAGGCAGCCAATATTGTCCTTTGTACTTAGTTAAATTCTGAGCCCCTTACCTAATGGTTATTCTAGAGAACATAAAACAAAGAAAAAAAACCACAAAGCCCTTCCTTAGATGGGTGGAAAATTTAGTTGAATTGGGACCTATTAGAAAGGGAGATAAATCTGACCAACTTCAATTTGAAATCTTCGAAAGTCTCTGGCAAATCTTCAAAATCTTTGAAATGTCACACGAGGGTTGATGTTTGCTTGTACATGACTAAGGTTCCTTCTCCAGCTTGTAGTCCTCAGTTCCCATTTATTTTCTCTAAAATAAGGATTTTAGGACTGAAGTAAAGCTTCCCCTATTCAAAGCTCAAGGACACTGAGGGTAGATTTTAACTACGGTTCAGCTGATCTAGCTTTCCTTTACATTAAGCCACAAACATCCTTGGGCTCTTCCTTCAAACATTCTTCCATCCTCCCCAAAACACTGAGAATTTACTACAGAATCAGGCTGACGTCTGAAAGATGAATTATATTCTTGATGTGAGCAGGGTAATTATCACATTACCTAAGATACCAGAGTAAGAGAAAAAGGTTCATGGCTCTCTAGAGTGGAAATAATATTTATGAGAAAAAAAAAGAAAGATGAAACTTAGAAATATGGGCTATGCTAACCAGCTCTATAAATAAAGAAGAACACATTAAGAGAATTAAACACGTGTGGAAACCACCATAAATTGTGCCTTGGAGAAGTTGGTGACTTGTAATGGTAGAACATTAAGATCATCACTCAAATGGACTGTCTCTGGAAGGTGTTTCTTGTTGTCTCCTTTATTACACGCTAGTCTCCTGCTTAATGAATGGTTAAGGAAAAAAAGACACAATTCCTTCAAAGGAGGAGTTGCTGCCTATGAGACGTAACATTTAGAACAACATTACTGGATGATTATGACATATTTATAACTTGTCTTCAGTCTCTCACTGCACAGAAGAGTGAGGTTCAGGCGACTCAAGTGTGATTCATAACTCACGGTTTTAGATGTCTAAATGTTAAGTGTGTAACTCTAAGCTGGTCTAAGCTAAGGAAGGTACTCTTTGCACAAAACAGAGAGAAAACAGAGAGAAAAAGTTGCCTCCAGAAACTGATTTATTTGATCTGATTGGATTAGATGGAGATGAATTGCCCTCTGGAGGTGCTGATATCTCTCCATTAGTGCTAAAGGGAATATGTACTGCCCAGTTCAGATTTAGGCATTTAAAAACTGGATTTTGAAGCCAGGTTGCATGAATCATATTGAAGTGGTGATGTTATGTTCCAATTTAGGCGAGAAGGAGACCAGAGAACTGGTAAACCATGGAAAAGCTGCAAGTGCCACACTTATCAAAGAAAGCAGTGCTTGGATCACCACCACCAAAATCAAAACCCATTTTAACTCCTCAAATAGGCACATGGAAATAGGAAGATAATTTCTTAAACTAAGGGTTCTCAAGGCTTTGTCTTCATAATTACTCATTTCTAGGCTTACAACTCAAGTAATTTCTAATTTCAGAGCTAAGTCCCTATTTTTGCTTATTGCATTCTTCATCCTCCTTCAGTGATCAGCCTACTGTCATTGGGATCTCCAGGGCTGGTTTTGTCAGCTATGTCTGTTTACTGTTAGCATTTATGTTATTGGCATTTTATGGATTCTTAAAGCTACCTAGACTGATGTGAGCCTGCCAAAGTGGCTGTCTGCTGTCCAAGTGGCTGCTTGATCTCAGCTGCTTTCCACCGTAACTTAAAGTACGTAGATAAGACATTTCTGTCCCAGCAAAGTCATCTAAGCTTTATTTTTCTCCCATGCGTTCTGAGTGAAACTAATTCTGCTACAAGGGATTCTGATATTAAAGAAAAACCATCATCTTTCGTACACTGAAGCATGCCCCATAGATGTGAAACCTGTGGAGAACTGCGTACGCATTTTTCTTGGCATAACCTCCCGTCCAAAAACACTTGACAGGAAAGATTAAGCAGCAGCACTACAGGTGCTGCGTGAGGAAGAGGAAGGCATTTGGAGTGACAGCCAAACACAATCTGCACAGGAAGAACCGCAGTGTCTCAAGACCTGGGCACCCTCCTCAGACCCCCCCAGAGGAATTCCAATCTGCAGAGGATGTGTTCTCGCAAGGCAGAAGAGTTGGTTGACTCCAGTGTGGTCCCTGGAGTAAGTGTGGGAGGGAGGATGGTGGGGTGTGACACCCCCGAGACTCAGACCCACATGAACGCCTGGCACTACCAGCATAGCTCACTGCATCTCAGGGAGGAACACTTTTGTCTTTATCAGGTTTCTAAGCCCCTCAATATATTTAAATTCCCAGCAGAAAGCAGTAGCTGCTTTCTTGCACATTTCTGCCTTCGGGGAGTTTTCTCTCAGCTTAATTTGCTTTATCAAAGTGAAACAAACACAAACACACATACATATACATGGGTAATTCACACTCGAGTGCATCAGAATTATTTTTCCAAGGGCATTTGCATTGAAATGGCACTTCTGCTTTGGAAGCCAGTGTACAATGAACAAATTCTTCTATGGGATGTCCCCCGCATACAGCTATCCAAGACTCATTTGTTTGCAACAGAAATAACCTGGGCTCCTTCATGCTTCTGTTGGTACTACAGAGCCACCGAAGAAATGAGTCTGGATTACTTGGCCGTCATGTTTAATGCATTTCAAAACATAAAATCAGAATGATTTGCTTAAAAATCAGTGGAACTCAACTACTACATCCTTGAGTTTTTTCTGTATTTTTAAGATGAATGATTCAACAGAGACTAAGCAAATTAATGAAGGCAGCAGTTCTTATTCTGTATTTTCGACATAGGAAAATGTAAAGCTACAGCAACCCAGGCTATAATAGACAAGTGAACTGCAAAATGCATCCAAACCTCGCCTGCCTCAAAGCAGGATGATTCCTGTAGGATGATCCATACGTGTATTCTGAGAAACCATTTCTCTAACCTGTCTTTAAAGCACTGCATTGACAGATACCCTGCACCTCTGCTAGACTGGGTCTCAATATTCTTATTATAGGAATATTCCTAAATTCTGAATCTTCCACGCTGTGATTTCAGCCCATCTCTACTTGTCCCACCCAGCAGGGATATGGAGAAGACCATCCCCTTCCTCTAGTATATTCACTCCCAGTTTCCTTCTCCGTAGCCTAAACAACCACAATTCCTTCTGTCTCTTGTCCACTGAATTCTCCCTGACTGTTTCAATCTTTTGGACCTTACTGAGTGGCTCTTCCATTTTCTGAGACTGTGGAGTCCAATAGTTGCCAGCACACTCCTGTCAAGACCTTTGCATTGCTAAATATTTTGGCAAGATGATTCAGGCTCTTTTTCCTACATCCAGGTCTGGTCCCGAGTACCATTTGGCAGGCTCATCTCTGGAGTGCCAGCACAAGCTTCTCCTTTCTGAGCATCTCTCTCTGAGCTCACAATTCAGTTTAATAGTATATAAGCAGATAATTATGTTTACATGAGTACATTTACATTCACATCGTATGCCTGGATTGTGGATTGCACATAGAATCACAGAATAGTTTGGCTGGAAGACACCTTTAAAAACCACCTCATTCCACCCCTCCTGCCACAGACAGGGACACCTTCCACAAGATGAGGTTACTCCATTCCCTATCCAACCTGACACTGAACACTTTCAGGGATGAGGCATCCCCAGTTTCTCTGGACAGCCTGTTCCAGTATCTGACCATCCTAACAGCACAGGTACACAGAACCTGACCAGCAATGTCTCCTACCTTGAGACCACACATCTCCGTATGGTAACTATCTTTTTAGCAAGCTATCATGGGCTCTTGTTCACCCATTTTAAGCCCTTTTCCTAGTAAGTTGTTATCTCCCTTGCTAATTCCCATCCTGTCCATGTAAAGTCAGTTATTACTGATAAAGGGAACTATATCACACTTGTTTCTGTTGCATTTCTCCCTTATTTCAGATGATTTTTTTCTGTGTTGTGATATTTATGAGTGTGAATCCTGCCCTCCAGCATTCTTGTAGTCCTGCCCTACTTTGTGTTTGCCAGTTTAATGAACGTCCTCTTTTTGATCATTTGGGTCATGGAAAAAGCATCAAATGCAGAACAGAACCTTAAAGAATTTATGTAGGGTATATTTGCATTTTGGCATTACACTCTTGACAACTACTTCTTGGGAATGGTATAGAGTGGTATTATTCCCAGGCTGTAGTAATGTCACCCAGACCAGTTTTCCTTGATTTCTCTTGAAACTGGTATAAGAAATGGTGTTAGAAGTCCTACCAACCCATAGCATAACTCATGATTATCTTTTTTTTTTCCTTTCCTGTTCACAAAGTGCACAAGAAAATTTAGACTTTGCTAATATAATTTCCTTTTGACAATTCCACACTTGGCTGTTACTCATCTTTTTGCAATTATGATGAGAGAGGTTTAATTGTCTCGTTTTATTCCAAAGGGATCCAAGTCCCTAAGGAGCATATATTGCATTTTCAAAAGCTACTTAGTCACTTAAGAATGGAAATCCTTCTGACCTTCAGCGAGACATGATCAAAGTGCCACGTGGATGAATTCTGAACACACGTCAGGAGTGGGAAGGCAGGGGAAGTGTATGGGAGTGAGGGCAATTTTAAGCCTTGATTTCCAGCAAACATTTTACTCTTGGAATGGTTACTGTGTGGAGCCACAGAGGTCCTGCAGTGCTGCAGGTCTCCTGAACAGGAATAATTTTAAATGCCCAGGTCTTTTGGAAAATAAGACTAAAACCATGTTGGCAGTGCAATTCAAAGGGGATCTTGCAGCAAGTGTATATGTTTCCAAGGCAACATTAAAATAGCTGACAGGAGTATCAATGCAGGAGCTAAGAACTGTATTATTCAGGACTTTTGGGTGGGTTTTGCAAGTTTTAATGAAAACTATTGGCCTTGAGTCATGAGAGAGACTAGTGTTGGAGAAAACTGCTTTAATATTACACTGGATATGTATACAGCAGCTATTATTATGCCTTTGGACTGTGGTGTAGAAATAACTTACACCATCTCTCTTCACTTGTGTCCTTGCTTTACAGAGAAAGACCAAGTGTTTTCCCCCTATACTTTCTCAGATACAAGACAGAAAACTGCAATTACATGCCAATTTAATTGTCAGGCCCCCAAGATGGCAGGAGAGGCCAGCCTGAAGGATATTTAAGCCCATACCAACTATAACAAAACACCTGACTGTTTTTCTCTGCTCTAACTATTGATGTGACAACACTGATTGACAACCCAGTTTGTTAAACCAGCCGGAGGAGGAACGGGCAGAGGACTAAGCCTGTAGGGAGACATCCTTACATGGCACATGAAATAAGACCACTCCTTCGTTACCTTGGACAAGAGGATCAGAAATTTCAATATAGGTATGCAGAAGAGTTCTGGTTCTCCTCTCACCCTTTCTGTCAAGGTTGTAGGCTATCTAGCTAGCAGATTTTATCAGGTTCTTACTTATGGACACTACTGATAGTTGATCTTTTTACTTATTTGCCTTACCACTGAATACTGTGTACTAAGGAAAGGCAGTGTCAGCTGACTTTCACAGCCATCAGACAAAAGGATTCCTTGCAGATGAATACACTGGAAAAAGGATACCCAGCTTGGGATAAGATGGCTATAAGTCTCCAGAGGAGCTGGGCTGATCTTCTCTTTCAGGGGAATATCGTGTACTTGTTTGGTTTCTCTTTTTTGGGGGAGAGATTTGTTGGTTGTTTGGGATTTTTCCTCTGGTTTTGTTCACTTGCATCTCAAGAGTCTGAGCCGGAATGTTTGAACTGGAAACAAAGCAGCTAACCTCAAGCAGTCCTGGGCAACATCCCTAAACACACTCTGCAGCCATGATGGACCAAATACCCAATGGAAGTAAAATGGCCAGGAGGATTTCCCAGCCGGGACTCTCTGACCAAGGTGAAGTTGGGCACCATGCTACAGGATGGAAAAGCCACTGGGTTGTCAGTGTTGTCACAAGGCAACTCTCAGCTATCCACAAGCTGGATGTCTAGCTGGAGTCATCTATGGAAAGCAGTTCACACCATCCCAGATAGGAGGCCATGTATTTCTCTCCACAGATTACTAAGGTAATTTCATTCCACATCTAGTCTTCTGCTACAGAAACAATTGTATTTATCAGTTAATCGAACTGTATCTTAAAATGAATTACATCAATTGCCCTCTCCAACCTACTGAAATGTTGGTCTGGAATCTGTTCTGTGATTAAAAATACCTAACAAAGTGTAGCCAGAATTTATTGGAGACCAGTGTAAATCCATTTGTACTTGTACCGGAAAAGTAGTTCTTGTCTTTTCCTTATAATTAGGAAAAATTACTAACACAGTCAATCATTCTCGAGCTGAGAAACGGGGCAACATAAAAGCACAAAGAAGTAACAGAATGGAGAGTGTGTGTGCTACGAAAGTCGATTTTTTGCCTTGAGATTTTCCTTTATTATGTTGAAGTCAATAATAAGATCATGAAAGGCAGAGCTAATCTTCCCCCCTCCTTTGAAATGGTATCTTTAGGTTAGGTTTTCCTTTCTCTAGGGGAAGCTTTTCAGAGACTATGACTTTGTTTTATTCTGTTAGCTGATATTTGAATGTTTATCATTCCACACATGGAACAGTTTCTTCTGTGAATTACGGATTCAGAGTGGTTACCTTACCAGCACTCACAAAAATCTGTTAGAAGGATTTAAAGAAGCCAGTGCCTTGTTCTTTCCTTATTCTGATGCTTCTGCATTAATGTGGCCACAGAGAAAGTTAATTAAAGATGAGGAGTGGTGGTGTATCTTACATCTTGCTGCAGTGAACAATTTATGGGACTAGATTTTCATCTGATTTAAAGTGTTGTAGCTCTCCTGAATAAGAAGATATGATAATGTGGGTCAGCAGGACTCTGGGGACAGAATCTGCCTTTCAACTTGTTACAGAATGTACAGCAATTAGTGTCCATGACAAAAGAATAAAATATCTGTGCAAAGAATTATAATATTCGATATCAGTGTTGAGGAGTCATAGAAAATTTCCTTTTCCATTCTTTTCCATTCTCAGAGTAATGTGCTGAGATTCCATTGAAACAGTTTAATTCCTTATGTATATTTGGGTGGAGGGGAGAAAAATCCACTGTAGAAATTTAAAAAATTTCAGACCTGATTTTCACAGAAGCCACATTTATTCTGAAGTCAGATATACTCTATGCTTAGCATATTTCATAATTTATAGAGACTTAGTCAAAGCTGACCACTGGGGAAAAAAAAAATTGCTATCTATATGAGACAGGAAAAAAAGCATCCAGTCAGTTCAGATTATTTCATTTGCCTTTATACGCAGCCTGCTAAACTTTGTCTTTCCTTCGGAGCTTGTTATTTTCAGTGTTTCCATCAAAGGCTAATTAAGGCTTGTCAATCATTTAGACTCCAGGAAGAATCCAATCAAGACAAAAGAAACAGTTGGGAGTCTTTCAAAACCAAACGTACATGGCTGGAACTCTCAGAGCATGTCTTGTGCTGTGGTGCAACAGGGTTCGAGTTTGGCCATCGGCATCGCTTCCGAAAGATTTCCTACTGCCATTTACGTGACGAGGTGGCCTTTGCTTTTGGGAGATGTATTTGGTGTCAGGTACTCTTTGCAGTAAGTGTTTTCCGATGGCATGGAAAGGTCATTTCAGCAGAGCAGGATGCATTTGCAAACTACCTGAGAAAGAGATTCTGGACATGAAGCATCCATTGAATAGCAAGTATGCTGCTGCTTCAGGAACTGCTGATTTATTTCTTTTTAATTCCTTCCCCTTTACCTCACCCTTTTCTTTTGTTTTGTGGGGGGATTTTTGATAGGTTTTTTTTGTTTGGTCGAT
>WTSP01005328.1:0-43361 GCA_025331215.1 Actenoides lindsayi | reverse complement strand
TGGAGCAAGGAAGTTGTTAAGGAATAGGACAACCGAGACTATTTAGTAAAAATGCAGTTAAGTTAGAAGTATCTAAACCTCTTCTTTGCAATCATATCAGATATAGAAATCAAGTTTTATTCTTAATCCACACATAGCAAGGCCAATGTCGCTTATATTTGATCATAAAAGCAATTTTATTAGGGAGCTTCAATTACAATGATGTGGTAGCTTATAGTGCAACTTACTCTGGAGTAACACTTTCTTTTCAAGCAAGTATAGTACTAGGCTGATCTGATATTAATTATTTGCCAACTTCCAGGTTAAAAATGGGAGGGTTTTTTTCCTTATGAATTATAAACTCTCACATCTAAAAAAACCCCCAAAAAACTATTAAAAGCATTAGGAGTTTAAAGTCCTGTTTTAGGGCTCATCAACAGAGTTACTAGGCCACCCCTCTGTATCTAGGGACCAGGTGGTCTCAAACTCTACCTGAGGAATTCAGCTCTGCCATTTTGTTGCAACTTTATTATTATTCATTACAACTTCATTATTATTTCCGTTGGTAAGATGAAAGGCTCTCCTGCTCTGAAATTTTGCTCAGGAGGAGAAACAAAATAAGACACACACACACAAAAAAAAACCCCACAACAAAAAAACACAGACAAAAAAAAAAACCACACCTCACATGCAGGACACCTTCTCAAATGGCCTCGTGTCTTAATTGCCCTGCTGTTACATAATCTGGTGGCCAAGATTACAACACCCGCAACAATCCTATGGGTGGCTAGGCAAGACTCAAGATTAAAATTCAAAACATTTCTGACCAAATATAAAAGGACTACCTATATAAAGGTAAAACAGGAAAAACAAACAAAATCTACGTAAATAAATAACCCCAAACAAACAAACAAAAAAATCCTGCAACTACAGCTTTTATCACAGAGTTTCCGATCACTACAAGAACGGGGAATATTGCAAAAGCCAGGAAACTCCCTACTTTACAGGATCAGCTTGTCTAACAGCTTATGCTATGCTTAGAACTTTGCAGAGGGATGGCCAGCAGAGACCTCCCACTGCAAACAACAAAAAGCTGCTCATCGATTATCCACATATAACAAAAACTAGATGCTAGAAACTACCAAGGCCCTGATTCACAGTCTAAATCCCTTCCACTTTGTTAAGCTTCCTATTTTGTTGGCTAAACACTTCTGAAGATCTAGGCAGAAGATCTAGGGCTAGACATCAGGCAACACTATGAAGCAGGAACTGGTGTGATGTGAGAGCTCTACAGAGTCTAAGGTTATGGGGAGCCTTCCTGGCAAAGTGTAAATTTCAACTTCGGCATTTTCAACACTCCTCCTCAAATGACAGAGATAAATACACTGTATAGGAAGGGAAACAAACAAACAAAACCCACTCGCATCCACAGCAAAGAAGAGGAAGTGTTTAGGAACAAACGGAGGCCACAGTACCTGGTATAACCCCTAAGAATCTGTACAGCTTGAAATAAAACTCAACAGATTTTTGTTCCAGTTACCTGCTGTGTGTTCACTGGGTTTCTCTTTCAAATGCAAGAGCTGATGTTTGATGAAGTTTGAGAACAGACAGAAGCTAGCTCCACACTCGGTACACCTATAGGGCTTCTCGTCCATGTGGACTTTCTGATGCTCAAAGAGAGCTGCACTTCCACTGAAGCTTCTCCTGCATGCGGTGCAGGAAAAGGCAGTCTTTTTTGCATGGGTTTTGCGGTGAGCAATAAGGTTTGAGGTACGGCTAAAGGTTTTCTCACATTCCTTGCACTTGTACGGCCTCTCCCCTGTGTGCACCCTCTGGTGCACCACCAGGTTGGCCTTCCTGTTAAAGCTCTTCCCACATTCTACACACTCAAACATTTTTTCTCTCGTGTGGGTTCGCAGGTGGTTCAGGAGTCTGGTGTGCCCCTTAAAGCCCTTCCCACACTCTGCACACTGGTAGGGTTTCTCTTCCGCATGCGGTTTCTGGCCATGGGCAATGCGGGCGAGTTTCTTGGAGCTTCTGTTTTGGTGAAGAGGTTCATTACAGCCTGCCCCTCTGTCTGAGCTGTGGGCTTCAGGCAGCTGAGGCAGTGCATCTTGCTTAAGGTTGCTGAAGATGTTTCTCTCTTCCTTGTTGTCACTCAAAATGCAGACCCCTGATGGAGGAAGAGAACAATCTGACACTACCTCCCTAAAACAGACAGACTGCTCCTTGTAAAATAACTTCATTTCTCAGGCCTAGCATCAACCTGATTGCACCAGATTCCCCTTTTCCAAAGTGGAAGGGAACTGAAGTGAGGAAGTCTGAGACAGGACAAGAAGAAAAAGTGGCACAGGGAAGAAGAGACGTAAGAAACCTAACTCTTTTCTTCCTTCCCCTCCCCATTTCCTTGCTCTTCCACCCCTCGGGGAATGGCAAAGGAAGACTGTCAAAATGAAAGAAGGGAAAAGAACATACTGAAACATCTCACCCATCACAAATATCTACTTTAAACTATTTCTTTCCTGCAGACTTTGCTAAAAAGCCTTCCAGCCTGCTAAATTAGTAATAAAACTTTGATTTAAAGCTGTGTGTTTGGGTGGGAATAGTTCAACACAAAAAAAGTCCCCTTAACCTTTGGCAGGTGAAAACAACAGGGAGATTTAGGTTGTTTATCACTTGTGTTAGTTAATATTTACTGAAAAATTTTAAATTACTTTTTTTACAGGTCAGAACATCATGGTTTTTTCCCTAATTATCACAAGAACAGGTGTAATTACTATATGGATACTGTATATTCATGCATCAGAAGTCAGAGGAGTTAAATATTTATTAATTAAAAAAAATAACTAATTGCCAATTACCCATTATCATCTCTTTCATACCTGGATCTAGCATGATCCCTACTTTCCTTGTGGTGACAAGCTAAATAAATCCCATTCCAAGGAAGCTCACAGGAAATATGCAAACGCAGCCCTTTCTTTCCAATAAAATGTAAGCCAGGTATTTCGCAACTGAGTACATATGATCAAGTACTGCATAGTAAGCTTTGGTTATCTTACTCTACTAAGTTCACCATTAATAGAATAAGCATCACCTGATGCACACTTACCCAAGCTTGATTTTTCAAGATTCTTAAGGTGTTTACTATTAATTCAAACAGAGGACTTAGGCATTAGCATCTCTGATCTAGCATTAGAATGTTCAGTTACTCAAAGTGCATATACTTCAATTTAACACATCAAGCTTGATTTATTCCACTAACAAAAACCAGATTTTCTACATTCAAGGTAAAACTCTACAGCACAATTTTAGTCTTGCCTCTGTGACACCAAGGAATGAAATCCTTCAGCAATATGCACTTGGAGAGACAAAATGCACTCTATTTATATGGCCACAACTGCCAGTATCTAAATACCAGCAATAAAACAAAGCAAACAACAAAACAAAGAAACGATTAAAAAAACCCAATCCCAAACAAACAAATAAGCCAACAAAAAAGAACCCAAACAAAACAAACAAAAATAACCAGACACCACGTGGCCATGCCATCCTAGCAGCCCAGGACAAAGCAGCCAGCTGAGAATGAACTCGATGTCCCCAGCAGCACGTGGTGGAGCCTCAAGCTTCCCTCGGGGACTGAGCTGGCAGTTTGCTCCTCACCTGTATATCCTGCAGTATCTCTCTTCTTAGACTCCTCGAGAAGAGAGAACAGGGACTCTATAACCGGCTCCATCTCGAAGAGAAGAGGAGACTAAATTGCCAAACCTTTTTCTCACAGCCTCAACACCTCGTGCTGCTTCCCACCCGTTATCTAAGCCACCCCCGCCAGCTAACAGCTTCCCCCTGCTCCCCCCTCCCCGAAAGCCCCTGAGCACCACCCAGCCTGCCCCGGGGCCGCTTCCAGGCCGCCAGCCGAGCCCGGCTACCCACGCCGGCAGCCGCCCCGGCCCCGCACCTTCCCTCCTGCTGGACGCTCCTCCTCGGCTCTGCCCGCCGGTGCAACCCTCCCGCCCCGCATGGGGCCGAGAGGGAAGGGAAGGGGGGGGGGGGGCGGACCGGGCCGGGCCCGAGGGGCGGGGGCCCCGGGCCGCCCCCCACCCCCCTGCGGGACGCTTTCCCCGGCGCCTGTCTCCCAGCCGGGGCTACGGATCCCCCAGCCTGCGCCCGCCGAGCCGCCCCAGGCCCGCGAGGCAGTGGGGAGCCGCCATCCCCGCCCAGCCGCCCCATCCCCGCGGACCGGGCGCTCCAGCAGCTACCTGCTCGGCCGGCACTCCTCGGGTTTACCCTGCGGCATCGACACCCCCTCAGAATACCTCGCGGGCTTTCCCGTTATCGTCCCCAGGTGGCGGCTGAGTGCTGTCCGGTGACTGTGCGGTCCCGGTACCTTGCGCTCCGGCCCCCCGCAGTCGCTGGGTTCCCCGCGGGGTGCCTGTGAGAGGAGCACATCTTTCCCGCATCGCCCGCGCGGCTCCACTTCCCCTTTGAGGACCGACAGCATTGCCCTGCTTGTCTCCACGGGCTTCCGTGCCTGGGGGGTGCAGCCTGGCAAGGGGAGGAGGGCAAGGCAGGCACAGAGGAAGACGTGCCCTGTCGCGATGGAGCACGCGCAGCGGCCACCGCGGCGAAGAGAGGGCCGTGAAACGGCAGAGAGACGGAGAGATGGACCTGGGGGTGACCTGTTCACGTGCAGCTTCAGGAACTAACCACCCAGCAATGCCTCTGCCCTGCCTTCGGGCTCCCTCGGCAGCAGGCAGGAGCCGTGGGTGAGGAAACCTGCTGGAAGGCATCGCCGCCCGGTGCTGGGGCTGCTGCGCTCCCCGGCCCTCCCGCAAGCTCGGTGCAGCGCTGAACCTCCCGTCGCTAACAGCACCGCGCTTCTTTCACACCGTGCCTGGACGAGCGGTGGATTGCGGACTTGCCCGTGCTGCGAAGGCGATGCTGCCAGGCTGGCAGAGCAGAAGGGCAGGAGAAGTGGTTCTGTTGTTCTGCCCCTTCCTTACCTGGGTTCTCTGGGTACTGAGCTTCACCCAGGTTTTTTTCACCGTGAGCTGGCCTTTTCCACAGCTTAAATTGTCCCATAGTTTGCTTCCCCTTTTTACCCAAGGGTACCCTCAGTTCTTTTTTGCTGACCTTCATTTCCATACCATGCATGTGCAGATCAAGAGTTCAGTGAACAAGGTGGGCTGCACCTTTCCATTTGAATGTGGGAGCGAAATACTCTCCACACATACGTTGTAACAGAATAATCTTTTGCTTTCAACTACTGTTCCTCTCCAATAGGTGGTTAAAGTTTGTCAAGCTGACATTAAAAAAAAAAAAGTATTTCAGTTTTATTTAACAGTTTTTAGAAAAATAAATACTTGCTTTAAAAACTCTTTTTGTAATTATACCTGAGAGTCAAATGTCGCAGAATCACAGAATGTTAAGGGTTGGAAGGGACCTCAAAAGATCATCTAGTCCAACCCCCCCTGCCAGAGCAGGGTCACCTAGAGCAGGTCACCCAGGATTGCGTCCAGGCGGGGTTGGAATGTCTCCAGAGAAGGAGACTCCACAACCCCTCTGGGCAGCCTGTTCCAAAGCTCCCTCACCCTCACAGTGAAGAAGTTTTTCCTTACGTTTCTGTGGAACCTCTTATGCTCCAGCTTACACCCATTGCCCCTTGTCCTACCATTGGACATAACAGAGAAGAGCCTGGCTCCACCCTCCTGACACTCGTCCTTTATGTATTTATAAACATTCATGAGGTCATATATATATATTATGCAATATAATTGCATAACCGAAAAAGTAAAACATCATTTATTTGTTTGCAAAGGCCACAGGAGTTAAATGCCACTCCCTTCCTACCACATCTCTCACTCCCCTCATTTTCTGTGAAAAAATAAAGGAATTCTTCCAGGAAGTGTCATTTCACCTTAGTCTCAAGGCAGAGGTTCAGAGGAAGACAAAATCTTGCGGCCAATGCTCCTTTGCCCCAGAGGAGCCTTTTCTTCCCTTACAGTTCCCCCTTCTTTCTTTCTGAAAGGCAAACACCTACTAAGGAAGAAATAAAGCAGCCAGCGTGCAAGTAGAGATCATGATTCATCTGTCAGAGGACTGATCCAGGAGTGACCTGCAAATAGTTACGGCCATAATAATCCTCCAAGTACAACCACCATACTCTGCTGCTGTAGCATACAGACTGTTATATTTCTATCCATATAAAGCTTAAAACAATGGCAAAGGAAAGACCCATATATTTGCTCTTTGCTTACACAGAACTTAAATGGAGAACCCAGACAAAACTGTGTTGCAACTCACTGTCTTCCCCAAAGAGAAGCCTAACTGGCTGCTTTTCCATCTCAGCAGTGCAGAGCTATTTGGAAAGTGCAGGTGCCCAGGATCTCAGTGACATCTGTCAGGTCATCAAAGGATAATAAATTTATCATCTCGAGCATTATGTGCAGTCCTTTCTTTCCTTAAATGAAGAAGCAGAAGGTATGGCAAAAATACTGTTTTCCTCCCTTGAAATTCAGTGGTCTAATTGTAGCTGTAATGTGCAAAAAAAGCCCAGCAGGTGGAGATGTATCATTGTACTAGATTTATATTACAATAGCTTCTTGGTGACCTCGTACTGGACCGAGACATGACTGTACTTTGGTATTGTCCAAATACAAAATGACACGGTGCTTCCTCCCACAAACAGCCTGCAGTCTAGAGTAGCATTAATGCAATTCCCTCAAATAGAAGGCACTTTCATAAACAATAAACAATAGTGTAATTTGTTGCATGTTTTCACCCTTTTGTAATTGCATGCAGGCCAAATTTCAGCTTTCCAAAATTATCCAGGGAAAAAAAGGCTCACCACATTCCCAAGAAAACTAAGAAATTACACAAAGCAGACTTATACACTGTATGGCCATTTGAATAGCTAGGGATGCCAAGAATGCTACTTACTTGAAAAAGTGTAGTGTGTGAATAACTGGAAAAGCATCAAAGGAGTTTACGATTAGGATTAAAGCATGATTCATCATGTTTATTTTTACTCCATGCATTTTGGTTTTGGTAGTATATTGTAGATACATTTTGGAGTTTGGCAGGCTCCCTGGTTTTGAGGATTTTCTTGTTTTTCAAGGAAGAGTAGTGAAGTTAATCTCTCAAATGCAAAGGATTTGATTTTTGTTAATTGTAAATCATGCTTACAGGATAGGAGAATCTATCCTGGGAAGCAGAGTTAGGAAAAGACCTCAAAAGCCATGGTGAGTTTCAGGAGAACATAAGCTCCGGTGATGACGCTATGAAATAGCTAACATAACCCACAGAAGATACTCAAAATGTTCACCCCGTATTTGTCACTCAGGCAATTACTGCAGCACTAACTGATTAGCTACTGGTTTTGAAGAAAGAACTAATAGAAGAAGTTCCTCAGCATGTATTAAACTAGAAGTCAGACTATCAGTCAGCCTTTCTGCCCCCTGCGCCCCCCCCCCCGACCTGTGGTACTTAATTTGCTGGTACCTCCCTAAAACATATGGAAATATTAATAAATAAAGGATATCAGAACCTTGCAAGCTTAAATAAATTTTAGCAGCAGAAAGAACGTGAAAAATCAGAAAGATATAAGTTCTGCCTTCCAGAAACAAGGAGTGAGGCTGGGAGACTGTGCAGCTACCCGGGAGGTTCTCATTTAAAAGCCTCATGGAACATCCCCAACACCAATGGACAGATACTTCCTTCTAGGAGCAAGTCCTGACCCACCAGAACCTCTGAGACAGACAAACTGTGGGGTTTTGGCGTCATACAACAGATGCAGGATTTAATTCCTCGTGCACCTCCTGTAAATCAATAGCACTTCATTAGCTTGAATAAGTAGACAAATTTATAAAAAGCCCTTCCCCAACAAATCTAGTCATTAAACTTTGATTTAGCAGAAATTTAACAAGAAATACAACAGCAGATAACACTTGGGTTAAGGACTAATTACACGTGAAAGCAGAGATTTTCCATTTCAAATGGAGGCCATTTAAGTGGCTGCAGAGGTGCAAAAGCAAAACCATTTCAGAAGAGGACATCTCTAACCCAGTAGGAAATAATTCAGTTCCATTGCAAACCATGTTGAAGACTGATTTAGTATGCCACCACCTGGGCAATCTAGGACAGTGTGTGTCAGTCAAATGCAGGCAGACATTGCTCTTACAGGTCTGGCAGAAAAAAATCCCACCGAAGCCATGGGGTAATTCGAAATGTCCCACCTGAAAAGCCAGAGGGTTCTGAAAACATAGGTAAGTTTTCAAAAACCAGGTAAGATTTCCCCTGTGTTGAAAGCATAGGTCAGACACTTAGAGGTTTCTAGAAATCATCCCATGTCGCAGATAAATCTCAGTGGGACCTGGGGATCTAAAGCCTTAAGAATCCCCTTGGCTTCTCAGCAGGAATGCACTAACACCCCACATTTACCCCATATGGCCTGAGACCAGGGTATAATTTGATTTACAAGCTACATGAGTGAAAGTAGTAAAAAAAATTACTCCTTTGACACCCTCCCATTAAAGAAGCCAATAAATGGATTTAGAGTCAGAGTAAGCAAAAGGTGTTTAAAGGAAGTGATTGAAGGAAGTATTTGAAACTGCCACTGATTTTGGTGTAGCTTATTGTCATGGCTCAGGGAACAAAGAATCACATGCAGGGCAGGTGATAATGCAGTCTCAAAGGCACAGTCTGGCCCAACAAAGCGTTGATCTGAAATAGTGACATGTCTCCATTTGCACCTGCATATTGGAGCATGTAACTTACTTGAAAAGAAAAGTATGTGTTGTGACGCAAATATATATATATTTAAAAAATTAGTGTTGTTCTGTTAGCATTAATCCAGAAGATGCATCCCCATTTCATGTCTAAAGTCCTAAGAAGGACTGCTTCTGACAATAACGTTTCTCAAAGTTTGTTCATTCCTAGCTAATCAATTTCCTCTGGCTGAATTGGGACCAAAATAGAGGAGGGAGAGGGAGTTCCTGCAATAAACAGGTATTCAGGAACACTATATGAAGCCTGACTTTCACCACCTGTTTCTTCTCTTTATTTATTCAAGAAAAAGGAGAAGAAGATTCAGTCCCAGGTTCTCCAATGAAGACAGATGCCCATAAATCCCAGTGCCAGCACACAATACAGCTGTCACATGCGAATACATCTGAACACACAGACCTGCTTACAGAACTATCAGTAGTTCACCACCTGTCTGTGCTCAGCTGCATTAGGATCTGCTCACAGTTTGGGTGAGAAATCAACTAAGACATTTAGCAGTACCTATGTCTCTGATTAGTCACTCTATCACCCAATGACCACCTCCCCAAAAAAGGGATCCAGGAAACGGAAAGAAGACCCATGGATTGAAATGGAAACAGACTTAATAAAATAGTAATAACCCCCCTAATATTGATACTAATGTAAGGTCACACAGTTATATTCAGCCCATGTAGTGCTCACCAGCTGGGCACTCCCAGCATTGAGTGCCAGATGACAGGCACTGCCAGCACCACAGTTCCAGTAAAGGCACGACAGTAACAACAGACAGGAGAGTCGGCCTTGGGAGCAGAGTGATGGGTGAGACCCTCCAGGGATGGCAGCCATTGAGAAGGAGACCATCCCCAGCAAACTTTCCAATTTGTAGGGAGCACGACATTCATGGAATGGAATACTTCTGTTGGCCAGCTTGGGCCAGCTGCCCTGGCTTTTGCTCCTCCTAACATTAGCACCTGGCTACCTCAAAACTGCTAAAGATCTTGATCATTATAGAGACCCATGTGCCATGGATGTCCATAAGTGAAAACAAAGCGTCACATCAACTTTGTTCTCACCAAATCAGGTGCTGCAGTCTTCTGAAAAATGCATATTTCCTGACTAGAAAATTGGTTCTATGATTGTATCCCAGAGAAACCAGGACACTTAGTCAGCTAGTCTAAGGTGGATACTGCTATGCTACTAGGGCAGGATAAACAGGCAGCAGTGATAATGATAGAGGGAGAGGTGTGAAAGGAAGCCATGCAGCTTCTCCTTTCTCAGGCAGTTCAAACCTTATTGGCTTTATTTAATTAAGAATTAATAAATTTAACATGTAATGTATAGGCCTGTTTACTGTATTTCCCCTCTCAATGAGAAACTGAGCAGGAAAGAAATCTTGAGAGGAGTTGAATTGCTGCAAAGACAAAGGTTCCAGTGATGTGCATCAAATAACATAGACCGGCACGGTCTCCAGAAATCCCATTATCGTGGGCTTCCCTTATCCGTAGTCTGCTCTGTAACCACAAAACTTAGAAAAAGGTGCAGGTATGTTTCTGGAAGGTTTAGACCCACCTTAAAAGTAAACCTTCAGTTCCTTGTGTGCATCAAGCATTATCACAGTGAATCAACTGGCTGCCTAAAGGAGCTGGGTAAGATCCTGTTTGCTCTGGAGCCCAACCCCTTAGAAAAATCCTCACTTCCGGTGTGATGAGTTGACTTAATCACACCCCACCCCATTCACAATAGTTGATACTGAAATGTTAACTTACAGATAAGAGATGGATATTCTTAGTGTTATTGTCTGTCTTCTTTCCAAACAGGATACAATATTAAAATTCAGTAAAATTACTTTTCAAGCTGTAAAAAACCCAAACTCTCAAAAACCCTAAACATCCCACACCCTCTGAACTCTCAAAAGCACCCTCACAGTGAACAAGTTTTTCCTCATGTTCAGGTGGAACTTCCCATGCTCCAGTTTGTTTCCGTTACCCCTTGTCCTGTCACTGGGCACCCCTGAAAAGAGACTGGCCCCCTTCCTTGTGAAGCTGCTTTCCAGCAGGCCAGCCCCCAGCCCTGATGAGTCTTGGAGAGTTCCCTAAGTTGTCGTGTGTCATTAGTCTGAGGAAAATGCAACATTTTTCCTTCAGCTCTGTGACCTACTAGTGTTTCTCAGACACATTTGTAGAGGCCGAGCGGATTGCTTCCTAGATGAGCACTGAGTTTCTAAGCCCATGGCTTCTCTCCTATTTCCTTTCCTTTTGTAGGGCTCGGCCATCATCAACAGGAGCACTAAAAGATGCCTCGAAATCATCGCAGACAATCCAGCTTCGTACAGACTTGTAATGCAGACCTGCACGGGACAAAGGTGGAATATCCAACACACGGTTAAGGACTGGGGAAAGTCAGAAGACCTTGAGCAGAAGACATAGCAATCGAAGCATTGACTAGAGGACATTTTTCCTTAAACTGCCACGTTCATAATACAGCACTGACAGCAATGATTTCAAGAGTTTGTTCCCATGGGTTTTCCCAGTGTAGCATTCCCAGGGCATCACCCTCCTGAGTTTCCTCAGTTAGGAGAGGGATTGTCTTTGCTGTCTTTTATTATCGCTGGAAAGAAGCAGTTACATCTAAGAGTGTTTCAACCTACTTCAGTTTGTTATGCTGTCCTTTGGAAGTGCCTATCTCTGCTTGTTAATGAAAGGCTGGTGTAAGGTCTCTAGCCTTCTAATCTGGGAATTTAAGTTCAATACGAAAATTCAGAAGAAATGAAAGTGCATCTGACTTCCTCTTATACACAGAGTTTATCTCGGGCTGAACTGGACTGTTTTCCTTGTCTTGTGGCATGTAGATAATGCAAAACTTCTTGTGCTCATATCCTTGTTCTTCTGCCCCTGTAATTTGCCTGGCCATGATTCAGTTTCTCAGTAAAGTTTATTAGATTAAGCCACGTGCCCCACAAAGGCTTTTTTATGTTCACCTGTGTGAAGTTTGTTTTTTGCCAGCCAGCTGGCAGCATGGATAAAATCCAGTCAAGCTCTTGAAAACAAGGGGATCCGGCTCAATAGTTTCCACAAACCTGTATGAGGCCTGTCTGTCTGTAGGAGCAACTCAGTAAAATACAGCAGGAGCTGCTCATGGGAGTCAACTTCCAGGTAGACATGATACGAGTTCTGGTAGAGTAGGATTAGGTGGAAGTGGCTGTCCTACTTCGAGTAACCACTACTAGGACCTATGCTTATTTGTTAAAGGGAATTCCTGTAGTTTCCACTGAAATTATATAGTTTCAGCCTAGTCACTTTGTTATCAAAAGGATGCCAAGCATTTTATCTGAACAGAAAGTGTACTCAGGATTTGTTTGAATATAATCCACTATGAGTTATTTTCCTTTCTAATTTTCTGTAAACTTGAGGTGAACAATCTGGCCCTGAGATTCAGGATTGGAATTGGACAAGCTCTTCTTAAAGGACAGTCTTTGGTCCTTAGAGTCTGTATTTTTCTGTTTTGCAAACTGTTCTTAAAGATGCCACATTTTAACCTGATTAGGTTACTAACTCACTTTGTTCTCTGGTTTGGTTTGATATTTCTGGGCTTTATTCAGCCTATTTAAGCTGCTATATACTTGTTTGCCTGCACATATCTTCCAGCACAGTGTGGTGGTTGTTTTTTTTCCTGCTCCATAACCTGTGAATGCATGTTTGTGAAATATTCAGCAGATTGGGAGTCTCTTCCCCTTCTGCTGAGAGATCCAGGTGAGGTGGGGATATCTGCCAGTGTGACAACTCATTGCCAGCACTGAGAGGACTAAAGGGTAGAGCTTCTCACAGTCAGCCACCCGCAAAACCTCAGTAAACTGTTCAAGCCTGAAGAGTTTCAGTGAGATAGAGGGTCCATCAATCACACAGGGTAGATCAGGGTCACGTCCTGTCCCTTGTGTCTGGAAAGTATGGCATGAGGGCTTTGCATAAAGCTTCATGCTTGAAACCATGCACTAACAGTGCTTCAGGATTCAGCTCAACTTCCCGTCCTAAGTGTGATTTCAGCAATTGTTTTATGTTTCCCCAGTGCTGGTAGATTTTGTCTACTCATCTATGGTAGTTATCAGTCATGTTTGTAATCTCAGAATAGATTTCAGGTTGGTTTTTTTCTGATTTTTGGAAGACTAGCTGTTACTTCAGAGCATGTTTTTCCCCCTGCGCAGTGTGAATTTACTTGCAGTCTCTAGTCCTCCCAAACTCCTCTCCCAGAGAAGACAAAAGGGTATCTTAAAATGTGTGTGTTTGCCTTCAGAATTCCCCAGAAATGCTCCCGCTGTTGCCGAGTGCCCAAACCAACCATGGTAATGGCAGAGGCTTTGAAGCAGAACCAAATGTTCTTGAGCCCTACCGTGGGGGATGCGCGAGGCTCTGAATCCAGTATCACAAGAGCTATTTGCTTTGGATGCTGTGTGTATTTCTGTTACAGTTCAAAGGAGATTTGCAAATGTAGGTCAGTTTTCTGTGGATTGTTTAACAGAAATTCTTACTGTGAATGTTATTTATGCAAGTGTCAGTATTCAAGTCTAGAAACTGCAGTGTGTAATGGCACACATCCAGAAACTACTGCTTTTTTGGGAAGAGAAGTTTCATAAAGGGGAAATATTTGTCTTACCCACCTAACTTCCAAAAGATACTGTCAATTGTCAATGTATCAAGGAAAAGGGATGCAGAAATAGAGCCCTACACTGAGACCCACATCCAAAAAAGACTGAGACAAATGTGTACAAACCTATGATGCCAGGAAACTCCGCTTGCTAGCTGCCTCACCACAGGGTTTCTCAAGTTTACTTCTGGGTCTCCTTCAGACTTCTAATTTCTGTGTGTCTGCCAACTTTTTTGTTGCATGTGTGGAGAAGAGAAGCCTGAGAGGCATCTTATGAATGTTTACAAATATCTGCAGGGTGGATGCCAAGTAGAAGGGGTCAGTCTCTTTTCAGTGGTGCCCTGGGATAGGATGAGGGGCAATGGTCACAAGCTGGAACACAGGAAGTTCCACCTAATATGAGGAAAAACTTCTTTACTGTGAGAGTAACAGAGCCTGGCCCAGGCTGCTCAGAGAGGTTGTGGAGTCTCCTTCTCTGGAGAATTTCAAAAGCCACCTGGATCTGTTCCTGGGTGACCCTGCTCTAGCAGGGGGGTTGGACTCCATCTGCAGAGGTCCCTTCCAACCCCTACTCTTCTATGATTCTTTGCTCCTCCTGGAAATGGCCCCTGAAGTGTCCAGCTCAGCCTGCACGGAGTGCCACGTTTCTGGGGCTGCCATGCTTCTGGCATGCAAGTCAATTGATTTAAGTAATAGCATACTGTGCTGCAATCTGCTGTGTAATTATACACTTAATTAGATTCACAGTTTGTCACCTATGTCATGCTGTGACAGGGCTTGTTTCTCTTTAAGGGGGGGGAATTCTTCTGTCTATAACTTAGAGAAGCACCATTGGGGTTTCTCCCTGAAGGTGTGAATTGCTTTTAGAAGAACCTGCAGAACAGCTTAAACCGGAAGCAGTCACTCTTTGTCAAATGTCTGTGGTTAACACCCCCCAGATGAAAGTATACATTTGGGCTTGCAAGGTAAAAGCCCTGGGAACATCTTTTTTTTTTATTGTGTGTTTCACTGAGAAATACCAATACTTCAGAGTGTATGTTGTTAACTGTGCTGCTGCTGCTCGAGGTGAGTGCATCAAGAGAGAAGGATCTACAACTTTAAGTGTTACTGAAGGAATGAGCAAAACTGGAGAGAGTGGAAGGGGGAGGGAAGTTAGCTGACAGACAGGAGTCGGTGTGTCAGGGCATCTCTTAAATGAAGCTGAGCACTGGGTGCCATCAGGTATGGAGAATGGCTCACTCTGGTTACAGTTACAGGACTTCACAAGGCACAAAAGCAGATGAGGCAAGATGGAGCTCAAAGCAAAGCTCCTAAAGGGTTGCCATAGAAAAGGCAGAACCTGTTAGTAGAAGCATAGTGTGATAACAGTTTGAGAGGCTGGGTACACCCGGACTTGGTGCTGCGGGTACCACTTGTGTAACAGCCAGCCAGTATTCAATGCTTCAGGCAGGTCAGGGTGGGCTCTGGCTGTGGGACTGCTCTGCTGGTTCCCCAGGGGAGCATGCTCTGGCATAGAGCAGAGACAAGTTACCAAGAAAGTGCTACAGATCACTTTCAGACAAGTAAGTTTTGTTCTCTGTGTGCCAAGCATGGGGAGGAAAAAGATATTATTTTAATCATTAATCATATCAACTTCTATGGCAGCACTGAGCTAATTGTTAAGTATTTTAGCTACTGGCTTCAGCAACCAATGTCTAGAGAAACACTTTTGAGATTAATTTTAATCAAGTGGCCTCCTTATCTATCTCTAATCCTTTAGTTCTTTACCCCATTCTCTTTTCCACATAATAATTCCCAGAACTCTTAGATGCATTAAAAGGGAAAAGAAATCACTCTGAGAAATGTAAAAAGTTGCTGCAGATGATGTGAGTTTTAATTTTCTGTTCCTATTGTATAAAAATGGGGAATTCTATATATAAATGGAAAAATATATATCTAAAAATGTAGCTATATAGAAATGGGGCAACAGGGCATGGGTGGCTGTGATGAGTTTGATTTGCTTTGAAGACTTTGACAGTTGTTGTTAGACTAGGATGGGACGGCAGGAAATCCCAATGCCGTACAAAACGTGTGGTTTTTTGGCTACTCGGGTAACTAGGTAATGAAAGTTCTGACATGCTCATTCATTCTCACGGGGATGATATTAGACCACTGACATTTTTTTGACATCATATACTGATGATAATCTGTGAAAGAAAATTCTTTTGACTTGCTAGAGCAGCAGAGTAAGCATGAGGATGAATGATATTTTGGTGTCAGCACAAAGCTATGTAGACCCAACAGAATCTATTACAAGAATATATCCCAAGGTCACAGTGCTTTACATGTACTCTACATAATTTATTAAGGAATAGGGCAATTAAGTATCATGTTAATAAAGGGGATATTAAACTTTGAAGCTGATTCCTTAAACTGATGATCTGATGCTTATCTTGTTTCTTTCAAGTTAGGATTTTGTGTGTAAAATAACACATTTATGCGCATGTGCACTTTAACATTGACTGCTGATGTTAATTCTGTTTATGACTCTGGCTCAGGACAGTGTAAACACATTTCCCAACAATAATCACTGTGTTTAGAGGTATAAACTTAAAAGCACAGAGACTGTCCTTTTCCCTTTTTAACGTTTACAGAATATAGAGTCTGCGTCCTCAGTGAGCATCCCGACAGAGCCCTTTTCTTCTTGGTTATTTTTAGGAAGGCTGAATGAACTTAATTATCATGGAAACCTTTCAACGTATAGCAGACTAGGCTGGAGCTGTACATGGGTCCAGAAGTAACTGGAAAGAATGCCGGAGCATGTAGATGCCTGCAGTAACCTGCACATGGACCGTGCATCTGTAAGTCTTGTTTCCTGGAGAAATTACTCCCCCAAAAAATTGCTAAATCTTTTGTGCACTTTATTTTCTGTGTTGCAAAGTATCTCTTTAATTTCCTGTGCAAACTTGTGTCCAGCACTTCCACTTTTAGGCAGCTCTTTTCAAACTTGCATTTACATTTCAGCAATGAAAAATAAAAATGTTTCTAAACAGATTTTTTCAGTTCACTCTGCCTACTGACAGGGGACAGACTCTTAGGGAAGTCGATGCATGTTGGACCAGCTCTCTTGATTTTATCAGGAATCACATGATAGTTGCTGTTCTTCCCAGCTCTGTGGCTTATACCAGACCTTGCAAAGAAATTACAAACTTTTTTCCAAGTAAAGAAATGATGTGAAATGCTGGAAAGGGTGATGTTAGTGTGAATTAAAAGTTCAGAAACTGGAAGAAAATAAGTCCATATATATATGATCTTGAGAGACACTTGAAATTGCCTAAGTCTCAAGATTTGCCCCTCATCGGGGCCTGACTTGTGGTTTTTGATACTCAAGGCTTAACGCTCAGCTGCTCAACTTCTTGTCTCCTGTGAGTAGTTCTCAATTGCTGTAGGGACTGGGCTATTGTAACGAAATCCCCGTTCCATGGTCTGCTTTGGTAGATGATCTGGCTTTCTCCTGGTTTGACTCGTGAGACCTCAACATGCAAGTTGAGACCTGTGATGGGGAAAGGGGCTGCTTTGGTGCATTGTGGATGGGAAGACAGTGTGAGTCAGGGCTTTGACCGATGCAGGGGTCTCAAGCTATAGCTGGCAGTGGTGTGATGCCATCACGCTTCATCTTCTGCCAGTATGGCAACCATGGCTAGTTTGCAGTTCACAGAAGCTGCCATTTGATCGTGCCGTTCATGGGGTGGGAAAGAAACAGTGACACCTCTTCGCTGTTTATGAAATGTAGGTGTAGCTCTGGAGAGGAAGAAGTTGGAGATACTTCTGTGAGTTCACACGTTTGATTTGTAAAACTTGCTGGACATTTATTGGACCTTTGGGCAGTTGCTTTTATGACTCTCGCAGCAATTTCTGATGCAGTTAAACCATTCCATTCAGAAAGCTGAATACATAAATAAATAGTGAGACCTATTAAAATTATTCCAGGAAACCAAGGTAAAACTTTAACTCTGTAATTGCTAGTTAAAATGCAACTCTTAATCTCTGGAGTCCAGGGCATGTTTCACCTTGCCAGGAGGTAAAGTACAGTGTTTGATATTCTCTTTTCTATAGCAGTGTCACTAGTTTTAATGAGATTTACCTGCTTTCATTAAAAGTGAAGCCCCTTAATCCTTAAATCCTTTCAGAGTTTTAAATACCCACTTGTAGCTATTTATTTTATCAGCTTGTTTCAGCAACTGCTGCTTTCATCTTTCAGTCTCTTACTCGTCTACCCAGACAGACTGTCTCAAGTTGTCCTTCATGCTGCTCTAGGGTGCCTGCTGATACAGAAAAACACCTTGCTTCTTTTGTTGTTCTTGTTCTCTGTTGCTCTCATCATGCAATGGACCATGCTGCAATGGACCATGCTTGTTCCTGCATTGTTTCCTGATGGTATTCCCAGTAGCTCTCTAAAGGCCTCAGTTCCCTGACTCTTCAAACAATCCTGGTCTTGTGATGCACTAAGGGGCATCTAAAGAGTGTCCTATCCAGAAAGGAAACATTGAGACTTGCTTGGCCTTTCCATCCTTTTCCAGGTTGTATTCCCACAATGACGTGAGTTCACTGGTGAACGTTTCACAGTCCAGTGTGGCTGAGACCAGCTCTGTACTTCACCACTTTTCTTGCACTGCTTTGTGTTGCCATGTCATCAGCAGGGAGTCCACAGAATCCCAGAATGGTTGAGGTTGAAAGTAACCTTTGGAGGTTGTCCAGTCCCATCCTCCTTCTCAAAGCAGCTTCAGCTACAGGAGGTTGCCCAGCACCCTGTCCAGTTGGGTGTTGAATATTTCTAGGGATGGAGACTCCACAAATTCTCCAGACAACCTGTGCTAGTGTTTGTCCACTCTTACAGTAGAAAAGATTTTTTCTTACCTTCAGATAGAATTGTATTTCAGTTTGATCCCATTTCCTCTTGTCCAGTCACATGCCACCACTAAGAGGAGTCTGGACGCGTCTTCTTTACATCTTGCCCTCAGAGGGTGCTCACATGAAAGATGGGGGTGGGGGGTAATAGTGTGTCAACTGGACAAGCCTTGGCAGCCTCTCTGCAATGAGCAGGGGTTTCGTTCCTTCTGGGGAACTCCTGTTGCTCCTTGAATGTTGTTACTTCTCAGCCCTTTGGGTTATTTCAGTTCATGTGAAGAGTAGCCTTTATGTTCTCTCATCAAAGACATAATTGTTCAAGTTCACAGGAAACAATGTCCTATTATATTTGTTCTGCCTCTCTGATATCCCATACTCAATACCTTTGGACAGGTAATACAATATCAGTATGATGCTGCTCTGGGAAATGTCTGTCTGCGGGTACTACACATTCCTGGTCAATTGAGACTAATGATAGCGTACCTGCTTTTCATGTGCAAAGCGCAGAGCTGTGCAGAATGCTAACTAAATGTCACACACACATTAAATATTTGCACATTAGGGAGAACCATGTTAATCTACGCTGTAGGTTGAATAAAGAATTTACCTTCCCACTGGTTTTTTTTTTTTAGTCAAAAGGTAGCTGTTCTGGCAGAGGGTGTAGCTTACCTTTGTTTAGTCCCAGTGATTTCATCACCTCAAGAAGATTGATAGTAACAGGAAGGATTCAGTAACTTTGTCTGATAAATAAAATGGGGGAAAACCTGTGCAAGTGTTTCCCAGCTCTGCTCTATAGTTGTTTCCAATCCAGCTGTTTACAGTAGTTCTCAGGCACGCACAATCCATACAGCCTGTAGACATACGATCATCTGTGCTCTAGTCTCAAGATCCTCTTTTCCTCTGAGTTCTTTTTCTGTTCAGAATTGTTTTGCAGCAAGAAAAGACCAAAAGGGGAAAACTCCCAAAAGCCAATCACATGAAGAAAAAGTTTGTAAGAAAGAGATAAAAAGCCACAGATGGAAAAGACTGAGAGACCAAGTAGAAAGATAAGACAGCAGCAACTGTGCTAGAGCCTGGCTGAAGGCTGCTCACCACCCTTGCTCTTCTCTGTTCACTACTAACTAGACTGCAGAGCCGTGTTTGCAGTCTTAGGAGTGTACAGGAAAAGCACATCAGACGATGCTTGAGATTCATTGTTGCAAGTTGCCTTAAATTTTTCTGCTTTCAAGTGTTTCAGTTGGTTGGTTTATTTGCTCTTTACCAGCCGGTATCAGCTGCAGTCTGATGAAAACATACACACGTGGCCCATATCATTCACAATGATAGAAAAGCTTGGTCTGTGCTTTCTGGCTCATTTTGCCTTAATGAGTGAAGTTATTTACAAAAGGACTTGTCACTAAGAAACACTGGTGGTGTTCAGAGCACCATTTTTGGGAAGGTAAAGCTTTCAACTGGAAGACTTACCAATATCTACTGCAAAGTAACTTGTAGTTTACTGTGTGCTGGAAATGCCTTTCTTGATGCATTCTAGGATTCTCAACTTCTTTCATAGTCTTGTCCTGTTGATGTCCTGTAATCATCCTGTAGTTGAGCAGTACATGGACCTCATCTTCTTTCTTTTCCAGGCCATGAAATCATCGTAGAGAGGAGAAATTCTTGTTGATCTCTAAATATACCCTCTTACACCTAAACTTCAGTTGTGGAGTATAAGAAGAGTTTGTTTCTGCTAGGTTGAATAAAATGCCTCTTGAGTCCACAGGCAAGGACATTACAATTGATTGTCAATAGGGCTGAGAAACCTTAGAAGGATTTATTGATTTTTGCAAAATTAGTTGTAACCCATGTAAACACTTGAGCCTGCAGCATTCCCGGCAGTCCTGTGCCAGTAGAGCTAGGGTTTCTTAAGGTTGACCTTTTTCTGGAGAAGAAATAGCAAGAAGGAGCTGCTTTAATATTTTCCAAGAAACCACACTCTCACAGGAAGATACCTGATTTGAAAATACAGGATCCAATAGCATATTGCTCTCAGAAAACTTCTGCAACAACCTGAGCAGCAGCTGGCCTCGCTTCCACCAAGTCCCAAGGCTTGGAGCACTCTGGCTTCTGCAGTCCATGGCTCTAGAGCAAACTTTGTAGCCTATCTCAAGGGGAAAGGCAGAGGTTTTCCTGATTATCTACTGGCAGCTCTCCATAACAGGAGCCCTAGGAGATTTTGGATCAGTTCTTCATGGTCCAGAAGGTCTGTGCTATGCTTGAGCACGTGAGGCACGTCAGAGCTGGGTAAGGCTCAGGGTTCAGGATGTGGCTGAAATGTTTTATTTCATAATGAACAAATCTGCACAAACCAGCAACGTTTTCCAGCTGGGGAATTCCGGGTTGTGACAAACTGCAGTGAAGACATTTGCTCCCTAGAGACTTCACTTACATAGCCTTTAGAAAGCTCTCTCCTATTTCTTCCAGTATTACCATAACCACCTATCATACCCTTGTCACCCGCTCCCCCTCGCTCCCCCTGTCCCTGGAGGGAGATGGGGGAAAGCTGCATGTTCTCAGGTGATGAAAGATCCCACGGGGGGGGGGGGAAAAAAAGGGAATTCCATTTCTTAGCACTAACACAAGTAAGTATAAGGTGAATTGGTTGGTGTGGGGACTCTCATCAGCTAACGGGTGATGGTCACCAACTGCCAAGAGGGACAAACTTTTGGAGGTCACTGTAAGTTCAGGTGAATGTATGGCAACAGTTCAAACAGCTTGGGCCCGTGCAGGTGGAGTAAACACAAAGGAAAACACAGAAATATTTGCAAGACTGAAGGAAACGTTCAGAAAGCAGAGTCTGTGCAGCTAGAGAAGTTTTTTATTGCCTAGATTCCTGGGTAACCTAGAGATTTGTCTTTCTTCTCTGAGTGGTTTGCTGGTGTTCTTGACAGCTTTCAAGCAGCTATTGTGGGCCACATGAAACAATACAAATAAAGCCCAAAAGGTGGTTTTCAGGTTGCATTTTTTCGGCAGTGGTTCATGTTTTTGGCTGCTGATGTGCAGTCAGTTTTCCAGCAGAAAATACAAATTTAATTGCATCAAACTAATCTGTGGGCACATAAAAACCTGATTTGTTACAACTTCTAGCAGCTTCTAACCAGCTTGGTGAGCTGCCTTGGCCTAAAGTTGCATTGTTGTAGCTGCCCCCTGATTAGGACGGGTCAAGCACCCATTCAGATGATGTGAGGGAGAGACTCGCATGAGAGCCAGGGCTGGAGCACAGCCAGCAACTTGCCCAGAAAGATGTGAAGCTGGTGTGGGGGTGATACACTGTGCACTTCCCCAGCAGCTGATGGAGCAGCCGCTCCTGCTGGGGTAGAGACCTCTACCCAGACGAAGGTTTGGATGGTGAATTCATCCCTAAAAGTCCCAGGCTGCAGGGGTTGCCTGTGGCTTTTCTGAGGCTGGAAGAGATGGCCTTCCGTCCTGGAAGAGGTGTTGCTGTTGTTGAAGAGCTGACGGGAGGAAATCAGTTGGCTGTGTAGTGCCAGAGAGAGGTAGTCCAGGGCACAGGGGTCCAGGGTAGTGTTCCCTTCGGTCCCACTGGTGAGAGGATGAAGAGGGGAACTGTTTATCAACAACTGGTTCCATAGAACCCTGTTTGAGGCTCAACATCTGCTTGGGAGAGATGGGATCCACCTCACTAAGCAGGACAAAGGCATCTTTGCCAGCAGGATGGCTGACTTGGTACAAAAATCTTAAATGAGGAATTATGTGAGAGTGTTAACAGCAGCCCTGTGAGAAGGAAGGGCAGGGCTGGCAAGCAAAGAGGCTGGACTCAGCTGGGAGATGGGGTTCTTGTGCCTGCTGTGCCATCCTGAGGCAGGGACAGGCACCGCACTCTGCCCGGGCTCTCCAGCACCCTCCAGAGCAACACAGATCTGCTAGAAAGCAGGATCTCCCTAGCCATCTTTTTCATTGAAGAGACTATTTTTCTTTCTCCCTGGCTGTTTGTA
Organism: Actenoides lindsayi; assembly: GCA_025331215.1. NCBI lineage: Eukaryota > Metazoa > Chordata > Aves > Coraciiformes > Alcedinidae > Actenoides > Actenoides lindsayi. The sequence goes on along the minus strand of WTSP01005328.1, from coordinate 21,105 downwards.
CTCCTGTTTAATCACTCTGAACCACCCTGGGACTGCTCTGCCCTGGCGGCTGCTTATCTTCAGATTTCTGGGGGATCAGATGAGTATTAGGAGTGCTCAATCTTGAAGTAGGTTTTTATCCCCATGGTTTAGTACACCTGGCTGAACTTGCTGACACGTCTCCTTAGCACCATGGCTTACTGTAGATACTGAAGAGATATGCTTGCTCCAGAAACTCTAGATGAACTTCAGGATTTATTGATGGCAGGGTTGCTTTCATTGGTTTCTTTTTCCAAGCAGAAGTGCCATTTTCTTTGGTTTTTTCTATTTCCATGAAGTTTTGTGGTTTTGGTTTGTTTGTGTTTGTTTTGTTGTTTTGTTTTGCATGGGTGGCTTTTTGTTTGTTTGCTTTTGGGTATTTTTGTTGGTTTGTTAACCTGCTCCCACTCTCCACCCAAACAGCCCTTTTAGATTACAAAAGCCTACAGCCACATAAAACCCACACTATCCAAGCAATGCCCTGGTGCTTTAGGAATCATTCCTACAGCTCTGAAACCAGTGGCTGGCTGGCTGTGTGTATGGGCAGACTTCACCTTGTCTTTCTGCTCTGGGACAAGGTCTTCCAAAAGTCCTAGGTCTTTTCAGGTTGAGAAATGCAACTCTCACTCGTTCCTTGTAAGTACTTTTTGAAAACTATACAACAAAGCTACATAATTCACCAGAAAAGAGTTCTGGTTTCCGAATAGTTGAGTTGTTTCCTTCCTGCCCCAATTCTGTCTGTACTCACCCACTGACTAAAGCCAGGAATATCCAGTGAAACAGGCAGGGATGGATGGATGTAGCCCCAGATACGTCTCCCTGGCTTTCAAAAACGTTAACAGAGCACTTACACAAGTTCACAGCTTAAAATGTGGCTATCCCACAGGAAAACCCTTTGCTGCATTCCTTCAGATGAAAATGCAGGCTCTGGGTGTTGCTTTCCATGCTCGCTGGCTGAACTTGTGTAACCCCTACAAACCTGCTGTTTTTCTAAGGAACACATACACAAACACCCCACTGCACACCCCAGCAGCAATCTGAGTCCTGGGATTGACCACATCTTACCTCCTATGGATGTATTCAAGGAGGAATTGTGTAAAGATCCTTCTGTGTTAGGTGTTGAGGTTTTTTCCTTCGGAAAGGAAATTTCTGGGGTTTCTCTCCTCTGAGGAAAAAGTGAAAACTTGCTATATCAGACATTTTTGCCTTTCTGTTATGTTTTGTTGTAATTAGCCAGTGGTGGCCATGATGGCTGCTAGAGAGACAAGGACAGTCCTTGGGTCAGAGAGAAATCAGGTGGCACTTGAGTAAAACACAGTTCTTGGATATTTTTAGCACAGCTCCTGTTCTGAGGCCATGTTTTATGACCTGTTTGTAGACGTGGTTGCATGAGAGCCTCCAGGAAGTAAACCAATGAAAGTTTCTAGGGTTGATCTTGTTCAGATGCTGTTCAGCATCTTACACATGAATACCATGTGGGAGCATCAGTGTCATGCTCATGTCACAGTTAGGAGAAGTTGTTGGGGCTCAGCTGTAAGTGGTTAGTGTCTTGAGATTCTCAGATAATGGTAATTTTGCATACACTCCTATTAAGTTTGGGAAACTGGGCTTAAAAATATCAACATAGACTCAATTATTGTAAAATAAAGTTTACACTAACATAAAGTATGCTAGATTGAAAGTTGGACCTGTTTTCTCCTAAGACTATGCTATTTAGAATGACCTTGAAAAACCTGTGGCTTATTGGATCATCTTCACTATAATCTTACTGCTTAACTTCCAGGAATACCTCATTTCAGTACCAAATAAATCAGAGGGCTTCTCAGTGGAGTATGTTACTTTATGTACAAGGCCATGATCTTATCTGTGTGTTAAATTATAGTTTCTGGCCACTTTAGAAGCCAACATAAAAAAAAAAGTAGCATTAGCAAATTATTATCAAGATAGCGAAAAGCTGAGGAATAGATACTTGGAGAACAGATAACATGTCAGAAATGGATTTCTTCCTCACCCCCAGTAAGGGTGTATCTCCATGGACATAATTTAGGCTTTCATGAGCTGATGGATTGAGTCAACCACAACCTCATTAAGTTCAACAGAGACAAATGTGAAGCTCTAGAATGGAATGACATCATGTACAGGCTGGACACTGCTTGACTAGGAAGCTACTTAGAACTTGGGAGAGGATGGTGTCTTACAGAAACAGCTCAGAGTATTAACAGATGGGGAACTACAGTGTCCCAGCAGAGCACTGGCAGAAGCTGTGACTTGGTCTCCTAGGACAAGAGGAAACAGTTGTTAGGACACTGCCACACAGCACAATATATTCTCCTTTGATCTGGCCATAACAGTTTATCAGCACAAAGTGGCTGTGCTTCTCCTAACCTCTCTAACATGACTTGATTTCATCAGCCACGTGAAGTCCTATGGATGGACTGATGGAGCAGACAAAAGACAAAGTAGAAGAAAAGATACTGAACTATAGATAGAAAAGTAGAACTAGGAATGCTTTTGAAATTAGTGAGGTATTATTCATGTGACCACGTGGAGCAGGAGGAGGTGTAGGTATGTTCTACAGGCAGGGATGGGACTTTATGCCCCCACGAGCAGTGACCAGCACAATGCATCACATGAGACCTGCTCCAATGGTACAAGCCTATTTCCCTCTCTCCTATTCAGTCTGTCCCTGGGAGTCATCTCCAGGACTGTCACAATGCCAGCTAGACCATTTCTAGTTAGATGTAATCATCACACTAAAAAAATATTGAGAGAGAGCAAAGTCATCCATATGAAGAACAGAATATAAATGCAGACTTTTCCTTTGCAGTAAAACTACTAAATCATGTCTTTTCAGCCTGAAAACGCAGTTGTTTGCACATGAAATTGGAGAGGAGAGGATATTTACTCTACCTGATCCCTTTGGTTCCCTACTTAAAAAAATGAAGAGCTTTGATCTGAAATTAATGAAAAGTAAGTATAATCTGTTTTATACAGAAGTACCCAGGAGACTTTTTCTTTTTTTTTTTTTTTTTTCCATTTTTTTTCATTTGAATCAAGGAGACTTAGCAAAGAAGACTCTTTTTCAAGCTGACATGCACAGCACAGTTTTTCTGTCTGAGTCTTTAACAGAGACTGCATGAGGAGATATCAGCCTCTTGACTCCAGAGTTTACTCTCGTCCAAGCAGATCTGATTCCTCATCTTACTGCTGGAAAATGCATCTGTTGGAAAAAAGGACTTTTGTGATTGGGATGGTAAACTGAGTGGTTGCAGACTTTTAAAAGGTCTATTCTAGATGACTTTTATATGCACTTCTATATGACCAGTGAGTTCCTGGAGTTGTCGAGGACCTTTTGAAAAATCATAGAAGTGTTGGCTGGAGGGTGCCTCTGGACATCTCCAGTCTGTCCTCCTGCAAGGGCAAACTGCTAGCCAACACTAAGTCAATCAGTCATGGCTTTATCTATCTGAATCTTGAAGACCTCCAAAGATGGAGTTCCTGTTCCTGTGCTTTGTTAAATTGCTTGGCATTTTTTGCCACCCTTACATCTTATATGAACCTCTCTTGCTTCAGTTTATGATCCTTATGTATTTTTCTGCAGCTGGGCACTTAAGACCCTGGCTCCTTGTTCTCAACCAGCCTCTGAGGAATTGGAAGGTGGCTTTAAGATATCTCCAAAGCTTTATCTGGGGATATAAATGAAGAGTTGTGAAGCTTCTGGTCAGAAACAGATATGGAAAGTGAAGTGCTCCATGCACTGTGCATCTTGGTGCATTCTCCATGAGCAAAGACAATCTTGTAGGAACTGTCTGGGTGGAACATCACTCTATGCTAATACTGTTACTTATGTTCACCTCTGCAAGCCTGTAAAGTGACATGCCACACACAGGGACCAATTATGTGGTAGACTTGGGCATGATGCTGAAGTGGGAAGTACATCCTAATACTTGAAAAGTCTCCATGCATCTAGTCAGGGAATTTTGGAGAGGGCAGCTCCTCACGGAGATGTCAGTCCTATCCCATTTCCAGTTCTGAAGAGCCCTCCTGTCTGGGGAGTTTCAGAGTGATTACACAAGAGAAATCTGTATTGTGAACTTCAGTCTCTTGCTACTGTGAGTATGGTGTAATACCTGTTAGCAAAAACATAGTCTGTGTAGTAGGGTGACCCTTTCTGCAGCACAGCAGAGCAAAGGTGCCAACTGCTGAAAAGAATATATCTGCAGGTATTGCTTCCTGATGAACTTTAAAAGATTCTCTGAAGTTATGCTTTAAGAGTTTTTTGTTTCTTCTAAAAGGATGGATAATCATGGATAAAATGTTTTGATTGGAACACAGGCCTAGAGCAAATCCAATATCTCAGCACAGCATCTGTTTTACATTTCCTTGACATCCTGCCTGGGTCATTTATTTATTTTTTTGTGTCTCCCCCATGACACCCAGCAGTCCTATTCTATTTCTACAGAGAAAACACAGGGTTTATGCCTTGGACTTAAATGAAGCCAAAAACTCGTTTCTTGAAGTTTTCGTCCTACTGCTTGTGTTATTAATTAGGCAAAACAGCAAGGAACTGTTGCTTAGAAATATACATTTGTGTTTTGTCAGGTAGGAAAAAAAAACAACCCTTGTGTATCACTGTGTATGTCTTATCATGCTGAGTGTTAAACAGTGCAAGTAATTTACACTAACAATGCCACCCAATAAGCTTTCCTGTCCTTTCAGCTGAGCAAATTACGCATAAAGCCCAGATTTCCCCCCCAACAGCACTACAAAAGAATGTCCCTTCACTTCTCAGACTTGGTCAAGAAAATTACTTCAGGAATAGAAATGAATTATATAAGGCTCTACCCTGGCCATCTGACAATCTTACATCTTCCCAGTAGGCACAGTACTAACTTTATCCCAGCACAGCGCTCGGGCTAATATGAGTCATCTGATAACCTCCTTATTGTGCATTGACCTCAACCTTGGACCAAAATAAACATAAATTAAATTACAAACCTATACTTGGTACTCTCACTCTCTCTCTTTAGTGTCTCTGAAGCTCTGAGAAGTGTGGCAGACTTGGAGGCTTCGCTTTCTTTCCATCCGGCTGCTGTGAAATGGGAGCTGAGTCTCCGAATATGTTCTTGCCTTTGTCCTTTAAAGAGCCTGTGGGCCTGATCCTGCTTTCAGTGGGTTCAGCAGGGATGCTGCTCTGTTCAGTGCAGGTGAATTGCTTCTGCCTGATGCTGGTGTAACTGTGAGCAGGTACCCTCTTGTATGAGAAAAACATCACGTCTTTCTCTGACGGCAAGGCTTTGCTTCGACTGTCTGATGTCTAACGCCTTTCCTGTTACTGGCTGGGAAAGATTGCTGTAGTTTTACAGTATTTTACCATTCTCCCTGCCTGAAAGACACATTCAAGTTGGGGATCTCCAGGAGGAGAATAGGGCATCTGGGGCGGGGACAGGGGGGAAGGATTTGTGACAGGCTTTTTGGCATAGTCTTCTCTGAAATAAATCCGCTTTGAAGACACAAATCTCTATCTGCCTCCACCCCTCTAGCCAGAGGTCCCTTAGCCAAATGCTGCATCCAAGAGTGACCATCTGAGGTGAAGTCTATGTGGCAAGAGAGTGATGGCACATTGCCACGCATGGATATGGATTTATTAGAGCGCTGGGCTGGAGCAGAGAGAACCTCCACTCCAGGGCTTGCTCTGCTGCTGATGGGCTTTGTGTCCCTGGGTCTCTTCCCCAGCCACGAAAAGGGGCCCATCACTAAGGCTGGCCTGCTCCAAAGCCGTGTGCTGTGGGGAAACATCTGGGGGGTTGGTAGTTTGCCTGGAGAAGATTCTAATGGGGCTAATTTACAGAGAGGGTGTTGAGTATCCCTGCACCAACAATACCGCTCATCTCCTAATGCCTTGATTTAAAGCCCACTGAGCAGTTTTCTGTGTGTAAATTACAGAACAAGTCTACCTAAGACTCTGGAGCCATCCAGTCCTTATTTATCTTGCCATGAATATTTGAAATGTCACAGTGAAAAGCAGATGTGGAGTCATGTTATTCTACAGCCTGTCTCTGAACTGCTTGCTTTCAGGTAAGCCTTCCACCCTTCACTGTTCTTGCTGTGCATGGGTCATTTGCTCTCAAATGTCCGAAACCGCTAAAGCAGGAGAGTAGTCCATGGAGAGGACAGTGAATGCAACACTTTGTAATGTGCCTTTCCAGATACGTTCTGCAAAAACTCCCGAAACGATTAAAAACTATTTTCATGCATTAATTTACAAGGATACATATTTCTACAAACAGTGAATAATTCTGTAAATAAACACAGCCTTGCAACCAAACAGGTAGAGGTAAACATGCTCACATACACCTAAAGACTTGTACAAACCCTACATGTTTGGCACTGATAACTACCCTTGTGCCTGGACAGCAGAAAGATGAATCAGCCAGCAGCTCTAGAGGAGAGTCAAGAAGTGTAGGTGGAAGACATTACTGAAACATGGAATAATTATTTCTAAAAAAGACCCTTAAAAAGTAAGGATTTGCAGACAGTACCAGCAGACTGAATCTGACCTGACTGAATATAACAGAGAGAAAAAAGATGGTTATGTTCTGAGCAAGAGCCTACTCAATTTGTACCTGAACTTCCTCAGAATGAAAGGATTCTTTCATCTGAAACACTGAGGTTCAACAGACCTTTTGTTTTACATGAAGCCTGAGGTATTCGCCTCCTGTCACTTTCCTGGTAAAGTGTTTTACCTCTTTTAGAACTTGATCAGAAGATCTTTGTACTCGGCAGAACGTTCCCTTTAATGCCAGTCAGGTTGGGATGATTTGCGCATCTTGTTTGCTTTTTTGCTGTTGTTTTTTTTTTTTTTTTTTTAAAAAGACTAATGATTCAGAAGTGTATTCACTTTGAATATCAAAAGTCAGGCACCTTGAAGAGTGTGATCCTGGCAAGTGGAAGGAATCTGTTTTGAAAATCAGACTTCCTTTCCAAGGCGTACTAAGAATACACAAACACAGCAGTGCCTTGTGGAAAAGTACTAATGAGCTCATGAGTAAGTTCAGTCTTCTCTGGAAGCAACTTGATTTGTGGCTGGGGTAAGAATTGGAACTTGAGACTAAGTGTAGTGCCTCTGCAATAAGCACAGAAGGAAAACAAGTAAGTCTCTGATTGTGGAGTTTTTTTTCCTCTTTGTTTTGTTTTTTTTTGTTTTTTTTGTTTTTTTCATTTTCCTTTCCTTTTCTCTTTTCTTTTCCTTTGTTTTCCTTCCCCTTCCCCTTTCCTCTCTGGAGACATTAGTATGCCTCCTAAGAAATCAGTGAGATCTTTTGGCAACATGTAGTGCTTAGAAGTCCTTATGGAATTCCCTGGTGTAGTTCTGCTTTTGCAGTTAATGGCAGTCACTTGGGAGCAGCAGAAAGAGAAATGCATTTTGTGCTGAACGCTGCCCCTTATTGCATTCATCAGACATTCACCTGAACTGCAATATTGGTCTATGGCTCAGATTTTATGTGCAGTACACCCACCACTATAATTTTGGAGCACACAAATGCTGACTCTCAGAAGTGTTTAGGCTTTCAGTAACCTTACTATGAATTCTACCTGTTCTTGAGAGGAACAGCTGCTGTGGCTGGGCCCTGGAGAAAGCCCTTTCCAGGCTTTAAATAACTATCTAGTTTCTATTTTAATTTATATCTGTGCCTTCTAGAAGGTCCTAGTCCATTCATTTTCACTTCTGATCTAGGACCAAATTCTGCACATGGGTACCATCTAGGGACTGAGCAGTCTTCCCCAGTGCTCTGTGGGTTTCTTGGACCTCAGTCACACTGATGTTGACTTGCAGTCAAATTTCTGCACGCTTGCCTAGGGATAATCAGTAGCACTCTGGACTGAGTGATTCTTCACTGAAGCCTCCTTCACTTGTCTTCCTGTGAATTGAAAAATGGAGATCAGACATCCCTTCTTTCAACTAATGAAGATGGTAGTCCCTCTTTATTTACAAGGATTTGGGAATTACATTTTAACCAGGGCTGACTGGGAACCTTCTCTGAGAACAGTTTTCCAATAGAAAATGCGTGTTGTCAGACAATGGGATTTCATGGGGAGAAAGCTTTTTATTTTCCCCTCTCATGTCCGGGGTGACTGGAGGGAAGGACCCTTGATTGCCAGCTCACAAGGTTTCAGCTTCAGAGGAATGATGAAACTCGGAAGCAATTCTCAAATGGAGTTGCACAGCAACCACCTCCCTGCCTTGCCCAGCAGCATCTCTGGCAGCCAGGCACTGGGAAAGGGGAGAAGCAGAAAGACACAGGACTCTGTTGCTCAGCCTTATGGTTCCTATAAAGAACTACTGTCAAACTCTCTTTCTACTTTAGAAGCAGCCAGGGAAACCGGAGGAAGAAATAAATGCATAGATAAGGCACCAAACCCCTTAATGGCATGAATCTAGTAAGTCAGAGTTTCCACTAGTATATTTCTGATGCTGAGAGCTAAGAAGTGGAAGGCAAGGACAGGGCGTTCATTCAGGTTATCATTTGGTTGGCTGTAAGAAGTTCAGTGAATTCATCTGACATGAGGCAGGAGTATTCTGAGCAGCTTGATACTGCTTTGTTGTTACAGTGTTCTGCCTCAGCTAGATTCAGCTGCAGTTTCCCACATAACTCAGAAATCAACAGCTGATGAGACATCTCATAGCAGTATATAGCATGGCCACAGATACCTCTGAAGCTATCAGTATAAGCTGGATAGGCTTGCATGCAATTAAAGGCACACTGAAAGCAAATTCATTTAATGGGTTTTCAGTTGCACTGATGTCCTTCTAGTAATACAGGCAGAGGAATAAATCTCAGGTCAATGTTGCTCATAGAAGATGTCAAGGAGAGGAGCAGTCCTGTTTCAGAACACGTACTTGCATTACCTTACAGAAACAGCTGCCAAGGATGCCCACTTGAGTGGAAAGCTGTCTGACCCTTACAATGTTCGCATGGGATGTGGGTATTTGTGCTTGGTAGAGAGCACTGGTTGGCTGCAGAAAACCACATCTGTGCCAGAGCCTTCCTCAGAAGGCTTGGGAAATATCTTTTCTTATTTAACTTTCCTCGTACCTTGTCTGGGGGAAATACACCAAACATTTTACTGGGCTACAGTGGTCCCAGCAGCCTGGGCATCAGGTATTGCAGTATCTCACCATTTGCAGAATTACCTCAGCAATTGCAGAGTTATTGGTCACTTTGGGCTTACAAAAATAGATTGGATCCTTAAGTCTCCGTTCCAATAGCTGGCTCTGATGACAGCTGAAAATGCCTTACAAAATGAAATACAGTTAATGCTATTTCTGTCCCGAGCTAATCCATGGGTTTGTTTTGTTTTTTTTTTTATTATTATTCTTAAATAGCAATGTCCCTACAAAAGATCTAAAGTCCGAAATTCCGCATTTGCCAACCACTGAATCAAACCGTTCCTCACTTTAGGTGCTATTCATGCTAAAAAGGCTAAAGGAGGATGTCTCAACAGGATAAAAACCTGCAGGATTAGGATCACTATCATTATGTGAAATGGTTCCCTTGGGAAAAATCCTAGAGAATCCGCTCCTGAGAACCTACTGGAAATGAGAGGCCTTTTGTTTGTTTTTTGAAAGCCTGGAATACTTCATTTATTTTTAGAGGTCTGGCAATTAATCTGGCTGCTTTACGGATGCTTAAGCTCTTCATGTAATCAAGTGAGCTTGCTTATTTTTCATCCAACGTCAAGATGTCAAGAATAGTTTTGGTTACACAGCCCTGTCAGTTTGGTTATGTTTGCTTAATTGACAGTGTTAGTCTGATGAAGTCTTGTTTGCAAATGCTTAGTTCTCGGGGTTCGGATGGCCTATTGCACAGACAGGATAGAAGAGAAAAGGGTTAGGACAGAACATTTTTGTAAATGAAAGCCTCCTCTTTAAAAATTAGGGGCTACTCAATCCAGAGTTGTGGAAAGGGTCAGTATGCAATGACGTGTACAAGCAAAAATTGAAATGTATGTTTTTTTCAGGGCTCTGAAAGTGAAACATAACTTAACATAGCTTAATCATGCAAGTTCAAAACCAGTTTCTATGACAAATTTAAGGCTTCTCTTAATTATTTTTTTTTCACCTAATAATTCAGGGATTTTCCTACAGAGGCTAATTGACTCCAGTGAGAGCAAAACCAGAAATTCCACTCTGAAGTACAGCGACTAGAGTCTGAAACCTTGCTGAAAAGCTATGGGAGAGGCATTATGCATTTTTCATAGAAAGCAATAAAATATTAATTCCTTTTAGTGACTTAGATGAGCATTATAAAAAAAGTATCAGAACTGGGGCAAAAGAACTGCATTATTTAACCACAGCCTCTTCATTACATGTTATTAAAAAGATGTTCGATATTTTGAGAGGAAAAAGACTTTTATAGTTCTGGTTATTAGAGTAAAAACTTAAAATCTCTTCAGTCTTGGGAGAGAGAACAGAGGCTGTGAGAAGATGTTCCCCCTCCTTTCTTTCCCCCATCTTCTAAAGCAGCAAGCATCAACATTATAATTAAGGAATTTTGTTGGACACCTTTAAGGGCACATCGCCCGTGCTGGAGCAGCATTTTACAAGACCGCCCATCAGAAAACCCCTCAGCAAAGTTAGAGCCTAGCTCCGTGAACGCTGACATGCTGGGCTCCTTCTGAGCAAGCCCAAAGAGGTTAGCGGGTTCCGCCGGCTGAGCAAAGTTGCTCCCGTGCCCGTCCCCACAGCAGTACCTAAGTTACTATATAAGGCTTCTTGTGAGTGCAAGATTGTGTGATACTCGCTCGTTACGATCATAATCGATTGGGTGCTGACATCGTCACAGCGAGTCTTGACCTGGCAAGGATACATGAGGCTAACTGTACGTGTATCTCATTAAACTCAGAAGGGGGATTCAGGAAGGTCCCTGTTTTATCTGCAGGCAGCTTTTGCCTGTCCAGGGGTTTCTAAAATGAGCGGTGCTGCTGCTATCCCTGCTTACAAGAGCAAAGGCTGCTTTGGCAGCCAGTAGGAAACCGTTGGATATAAGTGGGTAAGACAGCTCTAATAGGAGAGATGTCAGGGAAAGAGTGTGATTCATTGCTTTGAGCTGTGCACAGAGCTCAAATACTTGGTTTAATTTGGTGTTAGGTGCCAAACTGCATATCTATAGTTTGACACCAGGGCTAGGAGAGATCGTTATTTTCCTTTGTTCTCGCTGATCCTGCAGCACATCCTCCCCTTCTGAGCAGCCTTCCCTGAGTGTTTCAGGTCGATCACATTCCAGTTGGAGAATTAGACATCAGCACTGTAGATGTGTTCTGCAAGGGGCAGCTGGAGCTGGGAGAATATACCCTTTCCTGAGAACTCCTTACTCTCTAGGAAGTTCCATGACAAAGTTATCACAGATATGCTTTCCAGATTAACACACGGGGCAACTGATGCTTAAAGTTGTGATTCTCTCAGGCTCCAAATCTTGAAAAACCCTAAAATTGGAGGACCCGTGTAAGGCAGATCTGCCATAGAGCTTTTTTTTTCCCTTGCTGTTTAACACATTTTTTGGGATTCATCAAGTTGTAGCACAGTGGTGGTATGTATTTGGGAAAGCAGGGGTAATAATGGCTGTTGTTTCCTGTAAAATGTACATTTGCACATATGGGAATACTGTGTTGATGATAAAACAAGGTAAGCAGCAACCACTGCTTTCTCCTTCACCAGTGAACCAGTCTTTTCATTCTGAAAGGGAATAAAGTTGGTCAGGCATGATTTGCCTTTGATAAATTGATGCTGGCTCCTCCCAAGCACATTCTCATCCTTCATGTGGCTGCAAACGGCTTCAGGTGGGATTTGTTCTGTAACCTTCTCAGGGACTGCAGGGAGGATGACTGGCCTGCAGCTACCTGAATCCCCTCTCTTGGAAATGGGGTTTGTATTTGCCTTTCAGACATCAGCAACCTCTCCCTGCTCACCACGACCTTTAAAGATGATAGAAACTGGCCTTCGAATGACATTGTCAGACTCCATCAGCACCGTAAAAAGCATCCTGACTGATGCCCCAGACTTGTGTATGTCCAGTTGACTTCAGTGCTCCCTAACACCATCTTCCTCAGTTGTGGACAATACTCTGCAGTTAGGTTCAGTGTCATCGGAGGCCCGAGGTCCAACTTTGTTGGTAACAACTGCTAAAAAAAAAAAGCAATGAATACCTGTCTACTTCTCGTCTTTTGTCCCTACCTCCCCTGGATCACCAGAGCAATGAGATCTTTTATCTATTAGCCTTCCTTTTTCTGCCTGTTTACTTACAAACCGCATTCCCATCGCCCTGCAATCTGATTCAAACTGAAAGCTTGTGGTTCTCCTGTGCTTCCCAGAAAGCCCGGGAGTGAACGGAGATGATTTTGCATGCGCTAATTCCTACCAGATATTTCACCCTCACCTTATCAGTGTTCCTTATTTTTTTTATCCAGCTTCTCTTCAATGACACACTGATTTTCAGCAGCTTTCATCAAGGGGAAGAGATGGCTCGTGTTACAAGGCTGATGTTTACATCTGTTTTTTATTGCTTCATATTTGAGGATCATCTTATTGTTCCAGTAGTCAAGAAGAAGGGACGTTATTTCTGTTCTTTACAGCAGTTAAGATGGGAGGACTGTGTGAATGGAATTAGCCTGTGCAGTGGTTTTGTACATCAGATTCTTCTGTTGGGTTTTAATTGAGTTTAGGGTCTATTTGGTCTATATTCAGTGAAAATACTCCCAAAATGCTGTCACTGAGCATAATGATCATATTACTGTTATCTTAGAAGAGTCTGGTAAAGCCCCCTCCACTCCAGCTAGAGGGTTTCTTCTTGATCTTAAGACTATCCAAATAACATGTTTTCATGTTGGTTGTCTACCTCGGGGCTAATTTGCCTGTTTATTTTTATTTGGAAAGCTTCTGATAGAACAAACAAAGGAAAACAAATTATTTGGCTGCCTCTGAAACAAAGTTGGTGGAAAATATTTTGCTTTGCCTGTCAAAAAGTATTGCATTCATTTTTCTGCAAAGCTCTCCTACTTTATGAGCAGAGATGGAAAACTTGGCAGGGAGGCTGTTCTGATGTCATGGCTTGCTTTTCGCCATCCTTGAAGAAATCTGCTCAATACATTCCTCTAGCATGTATTTTCTTAGAGACTTGTCAGAGATTTACTACCCAAATCCCTGAGGATTTCTGTGCACTGAGAAGAGCAGCTGTTTCCACAGCAGCGGGAGGGACTGTACTGGCTGACCAAGCCCCTGCTGCTCCTGCCTGTGCAGGATAGATGGAATAGCAGGTGGCAGACCCGAGTTTCTCCCATCTTCTCTGTATCAACAGGAGGGGCCCTGGGCACGTGGGAAGGTGGCTGTGTCAGGTGCAGAAGCACACAGAGTGGCATGAAGGGAGAGGCAGCCTGCGATGAGAGAAGGAACCCGGTGCTGGCATCTTTGACTTCATGCGTAGTGACATTATTGGCCAGGTGAGCTCTACAAGTATCATCATTTCCATTCCAGGGTGAACAGAGATTCCTGTGAAGGGCAAGGTGAAGAAAGGCCAGATTCTTTCCCTCCTCTTCACAGGTAGGATTGGGATGGGCAGGGAAAGCAGGCAGAAAGGGCTGTGTGACTCCAGGGAGCAGTAGTCCCTGCTGCTTTCCTTGTGTGAGCACCAGTCTACTGCCTGCACTCAAACAGTGCCTACTGGTAAAAATGGGAAGACAATCTTTATAGAGGCCATCCGCTCAAAAAGAGGGCAGTGAAGATGCCTTATGGGTCAGGGCAGGTGTGTGGCTGAGAGACAGAGTGTTTTCATGTACAGAAGGGTTATCGATCGATAGGATGAGGACAGAGACGTGCTATTTGGGGTATGAGTTGCATGGAACTGTGGCGGGGGTAGAAGATCTTTGTGCAGAGAGAATATTCTTCACAGCACTGTGTGCATATATGTGTGGGGGGACACGGAACAGGAGGCTTACCTTGGAGACAGTGAGTTCCCTTCACATCACAACCACACAAATCTCCCTAAAATCTTTATAATTCTCTCAGTAGTGGTGGCATAAAATCTCTTCCCCTCTATTATCACCTTTGCATTGAAAGGTTCCTTGATTGGATTACCTTAAGGAAGCAGATGCGTTCTCCTTCCACATACCCTTACATTTGATACAAGGCACTGAAGGGGATCGTTAACTGCACCACTTAGGAGAAAGTGGCAGGATCCCTTACAAGAAAGCATCACTTACTTCTCTTTTCCAACATAGAGCTATATGCTCTCACTTTGTTACTATTGGCTCAGCAGTGACTAACTGCTAGAGCTGTTGTTTTACATGACACTGTTCTCTCAAACCTCCACTGCATTATTGTCAAGCAGACACAAGTCTGCTATAAAATTTTCTGTTGCAAACACCACCAGCTAAAAGGCATTAGAGGTGCCACTGGCAGCATCTGCAGTATGGTCTTAGCTGGGACTCCTGGCAAAGCCTTTCTGTACCTGGGCTAAAATACTTTTCCTCACTATGCATTTGGAAGAGTGAGGAAGGCTGTAAATAACACTTGCACACAAATGCAGATGCACCAAGTGCCACAGCAGGATTTTAAAGAATTGCTTGACCTTTTGGAAGCAATGTCCTTTCCTTGCATGGAATGGGGGGCTCTGTTGAAATATTTGGGAAACTAAGCCAAACATAGATAGAAGGATTGGGAGCAGAAGGGACTGGGAAATGAGGAAGGGTAGAATGGTGAACTGAAAGGGCTGGGAGAGGATGGAAGATGGGAGCAGGAGGATAGGACACAGGCAGGAGGCAAGGCATGGGATGGCAGGGTAAATATCTGGGACAAGCTCAGGGACTGTAGGATAGAAATAAATTAAGGGATGGAAATTGAATGACTGAGTACAGAAGCAAAAGGGATCGGAATGGAACCAAAAGGAGACAATGTCCATCTGAAGGGTGGACAGACATCTCAAAGGAGTTGTCTGATATTGCAGAACCTCAAGTTGAACGTAGCATTTGTACTCCTCAGTAATTCTGTGCTGCCTAGGAAATAGTGGTGAAGACCCTCCATCTGTTTCTGCTGATGGCTCTGCCTACTGGTACTATCTTTTGTCCCATTCATTCACTTGCCCACAAAGCATAGAGTTGTGTTGTGAGCCTGAACATTGTCACCAGACAGCATGTTTTTCATCCCTTGAAAAATAGAGCCCTGAAATCCCTGAAACACTTCTAAGGGTTCTTTCTGTGAAAGGCATCTCAGAAAAAAAAACAAACACAGATTTACTTAATACTTAAGGGATTTGGAAATAGAGGTTTAAAAGAGGTTTAGAAGTTACTCATTTATAGGTTAAAAAAATGGGCAATTCATTTTCAACTTTAGTTTTTTGAAAGCCCAAGACAAACACAGCATTAAAGGCACTTCACAGGGGTAAGTACTTGAAAGCTAGGAAAAGCTTGTATGAAAGTTTCTGGAACAACCTGCTTTGTTTTCCCCTTCTCCCTTTGTTCTGGTATTGTGACATAATTTTTAGTTACACAGTGGTGTATTTTTTCTGGTACAAGAACCTGTCCTCATTCGACGCACAGAAAAGATAGCGCTCCAGGAATACTCCTGGGTGATACACTGAATGAGATTGTCGTCTTCAGCTTATCGTGGAAGTGTAATTCTTCCTTCATCTGTTAAGGGTGGCACAAGCACCCTATTCTAAGCAGGGCGTAGAGACAGCCTGCGTAGTATTTTGCAAATGTAAAGGCATTGGAAACTGTACACTGTTTGTTATGAAATTGCAACTGTCATCTTAATGGTACGAGGAGATAGTTCATTCGGGTGTGTTCATGTGTGAACACGTGTGGGTGTGTACACATCAATTCATTGTGCTCTGGCTGATGATTTATATCTCTATGATAACACCTCTGCTGAGTTTACTGGCTTTTCTTCACATGTGTAAAGGGGGAAAGGAGGGAACTTTATATGGAAGAATGAAAGGAGAACTGGGATGGATGCTTTCCTATCAGAAAACAGTCAGGGTTGCTTCCATCTTGTGAAAACTGGAGGGAAGTCTTATCACTGCCCATCGTGGTAATGGTGGGAACTTCAGCACGATGGATGTATGGGTCACCTGTTGCCATCTGATGCTTTGAGATCTGCAGGTACACAAGTTGAGACATCTTTGTGTATCTTCTTCCCCCTTACTGTGTAACGTGAATATGAAAGCCAATGTTTCATTGCCCGTATCCAGTGAAGTCACTTCTCTTTCTTAGCATCAGTGTATCTAGCATTCTGCCAGAGTAAGAGAGTAACATTTCAGACCTACATCTCCACTTGCACTAGGATAAAGAGGTTTAAGGCACTAAAGGATTTGGTCATTAGCATTCGATACCGTATCAGTCGGCTGCTCTGATGCCTGGAAGGACGTTAATAAATAGAAAAGTTTGTTCCTGGTTTCTGGTAAGAGAAAAAAACAGGAGAACTCCAGTTTCTGAGTGGTAAGGCTTACGGCTTCAGGGCATAAGCCAGTTCTGCCTCCCTCTCCTGTTTAGCACTCTCATTTATAGATTTATGACTCTGAGTAAGTAGGGAGGCATGAAGTTGGCTGTAATTGGTGCTGTGCATAAATGTAAATGACCCTGTCAAACGTGGATGCTCTGCCAACTATGACATTTTTAAATTGCCCTGGCTATTGCTCTTTTCAGACCATTAGGATTTGTTTTATGTGTGGAATGTTTTGGCTTCTGGAAGGTGAATTCTACCTCAGGGCCTCAAGTCTGTGGCAGGTTGTGTTGTACCTTCTAGGCTGCATGTTAAGGTGTTAATGCATGATTTCAGAGATCCACAGCTCACTGAAGTTACTGCAGGTACTGATTCTGATGCCGGGGAGCCACTGACCTGCAAGTGAGTGAAGAAACTAGTAGGGCCAGAAGGAAGAGATGCTCCATAACTGGGAAAAGTACCTGAATGTGGGATGCAGGAGATGGAGGGAGCACAGGAGCCCTGGAGGAGAGAATTGGGAAGTTCAGGAGAAAATGGAGTCACTGGGAAGCTCAGAAAGGCAGGAGGTGGATAACAAGTTCTGTCTGCACTAGACACAAATCTAGACACCCACTTGGGTTATCTTGGTTTTGGAGTGCTTACCTTGAGGATCTCTGAGTTTGGCTTTCCTGAGAAAATGCTACATACCCATAGTTTTGTGGCAGCTGCAGTGCTGAACGCATCATATTCAGTGAAAGAGAGCTAAAGGAAATCCAAAGGGTAGCGATGTTACCCAAAATGCTGACCTGTATTCAGGGGTGCATAAGACATCCCAGAAACTGTTTGGCTTGTTGAAACTGAACTGCTGTGCCTGTAAGGGCCAGGCTCAGGGTGGGCAATGTCTGTCCTGCTTCTAGAGTAGGATGAAAGCCAGAATCAGGCGTCCTGCTGTGCTAGAGTCAGCAACAATTTCTTCCTAGGTATCTATGAAGGAGTTTTTGTGCACCTTGGCATTAGTGACCGATACAGCCTGGAGAGAGGCGTGGTCATCCTAAACTCTTGAACTCTAGCAACATGCCGTACCTGAGCTTGAAGGTGTGAACACAGCTACTACCTCCAAGACAAGCTTAGGTGGCACTGGTCTTGAGGTTTCAGCTTCAGACCTAGCAGCCAAATCGCTCTGCGGAGAGCATTACGTACTGCTGTGTGGCTTGCTGGAGTGCAGCTTTGGGCTTTGCCTCCTGCCCCTCCTGGCATCTCTGGGTCTCCCTTGCCATTCTTCTCCCGCTTTGCAAATTGTGTACCACTGCAAGATGCTGGCCCAGCGAGATCTTCACGGAGGCTGAACAGTGGCAGCTGGCATCGCCTCTTAATATAGAAGTGAGGGGCGCGGCTGCACAGGCAGCGTGGTGCGGATCGGTTCGGGAACAGGCTGTGTGCTAAAAAGAGTTTACTTGCACGTTGCAAAGGCTTGTGGGTTTAATACTGAGCCTGAGGTGCAGCCTAAGTACCCAGAGGGAAATGCAGTGACTTCTGGAGGGCTTTCAGGAGCAAGCACAGGTGATGCGTAGCAGCCTGGGTGCCTGCTCGGGGATGGGCTGTGGCGGGAGGGCAGCAGAGCAGGTGGATGTGGCCGGATGGGGCTGCAGCTCACGCGGAGGCACTTCAGTTATCTGTAGCACTGCTAGCTCAGGTAGTGTGAACACCAGAACTGTGGCAGCACGAAATGTCTGCGTGGGCTGGAAAATCGTCCTGCAAACCATTGCGGAGCTCCACATTGTCTCTGCTCTGCGGCTTGAAGCGTGCTCGTTTAAACCTAGCACAGGGTGAGCTCAGTCACAGCGCTGATGGCAATGCAGACGTGTCCTGTATCCTCTTATAAGCCTCGGGAGCTTTTGCATCCCTCCCAAAAGCTGTTTTCTCAATAGTTAACCACGTGAATGAATAAATCATAATCGTTGTTCAAATAATCCCGGGAATGAATAATTCATTGTAATAATTGAAAAAGGATCTCAGCAAGAAGCATTTTACTATCACAAAGGTAAGCAGTGACTTATTTGTTTGGAAAGAAAAGGCATATTCTCCAGCAAAGTATTTTTCATCTGGTTGCCATACCCTTATTATGTATAATATGAAGAAAAATACGCTTCCTCGTGCGACAGCCATCTTCATATAAATGAAAAAAATATGCTTCCTTTTGCAACAGCCATCTTCAATGTTAACGAGTAAGAGAGGAAAAAGGATTAAGCGACACACAATTCATATTCACCCCCTTTGTGAGGACAGAGCCAGACAAGGCAGCCAGAGCCAGCCGGTCAAAATGTCCACAGCCTGAAGTAGCTGAATATTTCCAGCTAGTTAGAGAGGAGTCGGGAGGAGGGGTAAAGAGGGGAATGTTTCCTTGTAGATCTGTGCTGCTGAGAGGTAGTGTAGGCTAAGCCGATGGCTCACAGCCAGCAGAGGCATCAGGTACTATGATGATAAAAGCCTGCTTAATAACATTCAACCCCGACAAAAGGCTTTCAAGGGAAAGAGACTTTTGTTCTGGGAAGGGTGGAAGTAGCCTCACCTGTTAGCCCCATCTTCGGAGGGAGAAAGTACACTGTCCTGAGTCTCTCTGTGCTTTCAGATGCCAAACGTGACAGGGATGGAGCAAGCCACAGGTTTCTAAAGCCAGAAGAGCTGGTAGTCTGCCTGCAAAATGCAGTTTGGGCTCCCAGGGAGATGAAGCGCTGACCGTGTGGTGGTAAACAAAGCAATGAGCGAGCTGACCTGGGTGGCACCTGGGAGCAGGGGCAGATTCTGTCCACCCCAAAAGAGAGGAGCAAAACTGTGTTTACCTGTGTCTTTGCCCAGCTGCGCTGTTCACTGCGTGCCAGGTTGTGTCCCTCTCTGGAAGGTCCGATGCCACTGTCGCGCTTGCATCACGGCAATGACACATTATAAATGGAGGTCCGCGAGCCCCAGGCGTGGAGGGACTGGTCAAGGTCAACTACAGCCTGCGGCAGGGACAGCAACAACACCGAGCTCTCCCGGGACCCAGGGCTGAGCTCTCGGCACTGACCGGAGCTGGCAGCGTTTGACGGTCCCCGCCAGGGTTCCGACCGAGGGGCAGGGGCAGGGGCAGGTTTGCGTGGTGAAGGGGTGGGGGAGGAGAAGGGCGGGGGAGAGCTGTGGCGAAGCGCCTGGCCGGAGAGCTGCAGCGGGGTCCCCTCGGGGCTTCTTCCCCCCCCCCCCAAAGCCGGCGCTTCTGGGCAGGGGCTGCTGCGGCGGAGGACGGGGCAGGGCGAGCACCAGCCTCCGCCAGTGCGTGCGTGTCTGCCGGGTGGGTGCGGGCATCTCTCCCTATCTGAGCGTGTCCGTGTCTGCCCGTGTCCGTCCGTCTGTCTGTCTGTGTCCGCGCGTGCCTCTGCTCGCGGGTGCGAGTGTCTGCGGGCGTCTCCGTGTGCCTGCGTGTGCCCCTCTCCCCCGGTGCAACCGTGTGTGCGTGTTCTCGTACACCTCCCTCTCCTTCCTCCTCCCTCCCTCCTCCTGTGTGTGTGTGTGTGTGTGTGTGTGTGTGCAGGGCGGGGAGGGCAGAGCCAGGCGCGCCGTGCAGCAGCAGCGGCAGCAGCTCGGTGCCCCAGCTCGGTGCCCCAGCCCGGGGCAGAGCCCACCGGAGCCGGGGCCGGAGGAGGAGCCGCGGCGAGCGGGCAGCCCCGCGGAGCGGAGGCAGCGAGGAGCAACAGGCGGGGCGGGCGCATGGCCGCTGTCCTGGGCGGCCGCTGAAAGCGAGCGGGCAGCGGTCAGCGGGGCAGAGCGGGCGGGATGCGGGCGGAGGAGCCGCTGGCGCTGGCGGCCCCGCGGGCGGGCGGCGGAGAAGCGGAGGCGTCGGGCGAGGACCGGAGCGGCGGCAGCTGCTGCAGCAGCGAGCGGCTGGTGATCAACATCTCGGGGCTGCGGTTCGAGACGCAGCTGCGGACCCTCTCCATCTTCCCCGACACGCTGCTGGGCGACCCCAGCCGCCGGGTGCGCTACTTCGACCCGCTCCGCAACGAGTACTTCTTCGACCGGAACCGGCCCAGCTTCGATGCCATCCTCTACTACTACCAGTCCGGGGGACGGCTCCGCCGGCCGGTCCACGTCCCCCTCGACATCTTCCTGGAGGAGATCCGCTTCTACCAGCTGGGCCAGGAGGCCATCGAGACCTTCCGGGAGGACGAGGGCTTCATTCAAGAGGAGGAGAAGCCCCTGCCCCAGCACCACTTCCAGCGCCAGGTCTGGCTGCTCTTTGAGTACCCCGAGAGCTCCGGGCCAGCGCGGGCCATCGCCATCGTCTCCGTGCTAGTCATCCTCATCTCCATTGTCATCTTCTGCCTGGAGACCCTGCCCGAGTTTCGCCAGGAGCCCAAGGGCGGCCAGCCTGGCTTTGGGGAGGTGGCAGCGCCAGGGGACGAGGCGCTGCTGCTGCCGCCACCGCCTCCGCCGAGCGGGACTCCGCCGCCCCTGCGCCCCGTCGCCGGTGCCGGTCCCTTCTTCACTGACCCCTTCTTCCTCATCGAGACCCTGTGCATCATCTGGTTCTCCTTTGAGCTCCTCGTGCGCTTCTTCGCCTGCCCCAGCAAGCCTGAGTT
>WTSP01005327.1:66511-102683 GCA_025331215.1 Actenoides lindsayi | reverse complement strand
AGGAAGGAAGGAAGGAAGGAAGGAAGGAAGGAAGGAAGGAAGGAAGGAAGGAAGGAAGGAAGGAAGGAAGGAAGAAAAAAAGATGTGGGGAGGATTTTGAAAGAAACTTCACTATAAGTGCTGATATTTACTCTGATTTCTCTGAACTAAGCATTCAATTAGGAAATGGTAGCAAACTCAGAATCAATATTTCTGTGAATTCAAAATTGTGTGACATATTAGTTCTGAGTAAGACAGATGAATTTTTTGTTGAGAGATAGCATTTAAAATTAGAGACCAGAAGTGATTATTTTTCTTGATTGAAAAAATGCTGTGAAGCTTATTACAACCAAATGGTACACCAGGATTAACTGATCCAAATAATCAAGAGGTAAGCACATAGACGATAAGTGGTATATAAAATATAGCTTTAATTGTAGTCTACTCTCCTTGAATTAGTTGATAATAAACAAAGTTTTGATACATTCATTTTGTGTACAATATTTCTAATTTTCTGTCACTGATGGTGCATGGTACGTATTATCTAAATCTTCTCATTACTTCAGAAAATATAAGTGATGAACAACACTTCTTATGCTGTTTGGTCAGAATAGGAAGATAGCATTTAAAAATACACCTTAAAACCCCCCACATTTATCATGAGCTGCCATTGTGACTTCTGCATATTTTCCTATCTAACCTTGAAAGAAAAGTTCTTAGATCATTTTTTGAGTTCTGCACATACCCTGGTGTGCTCCACAGGTCAGGCTTCACAATGACACCATCACCCTGGGATGAGACAGAGATGGTAGCTGATATTTGTCAAAAGAGCAGTTGAATCCATGTATATACACCTCTAAAATGTCTACTACTGCTAGGGTAGGACAGAACATGTCGCTCTATTCAACAATATAACACATGACTTAGAAAATTTGAGGTGTCCTCAGGAGGTTTTCCCAGTGCTTTGTTCTGAGATGTGCTGACACTGTTCTACCATAAGAGCAGCATGTGTACCTGCTAGAGCCCTGGGGAGGGGACATGTCACCTTGCATCATGGGTTACCTTTGTGCTGCTGTGAACTGTGCATGAACTCTGACACTGATATAAATGTTACTAGAATATTAACAGGTTATTATACATATTGACATTAATATATTGATACATACTAAAATATTGACTAATATATTAATATTATATATTATAATATACTGGCTTCAATCTAAAGTCAGTGATGTTCTAAATGAACATTAACATACAAGAAAATAAAGATACTGGCCCAGGAGTATTTAAAAAGGCAGAAAAAGCAGGAAGAAATAACCATCATAGGAAAAGAAAGACCTTACTTAGCTCTGTTGAAAGGACTTACAATTTGCCAGACCAAAATGGCTACTGAAACCAGACACGTAAACATCAAGGAGATAAAAAATTTTTAATCCTACTCAATCAATATCTTGCAATTACAAGGTTTAGTCTAACTAGCTAGGCTATCTAGGTGTTGGTTATGATTTATTTTGTTTACATTTAGTTATTTTGGTTTTCTCTTTTCCATTACTTGTGTCAAATAAACTCTGTTTTATTTAATCTAATTGTAATTGGTGCCTGTTTAATAAAGAACGTCCATTGGCAGGAGGTTACTGAGAGAGAAGACCTGCTCTGGGACTGTGGGAGAGGCTGGCTGTGGACAGCGGGTGCCAGTGGAAGGCAGCTGGCTGTGCTCCCAGGGTGCTACCAGGGATGGACTGAGGGGGGAAAGCCCCACAGATCAGGGAAGAAACCAGACTCAGAGTCATGGAGTTCTTTGTCCATAAACTGATGGACTGAAAAATTCAGACCTCAGATGAATTCAGCTCATTGCCAGGACTGGATTTGGCCACGGCTGTAAGCAGATTCTGGAACAAAACACAAACAGAAGGAAAAACACCTTTGATATGACATGAAAAAAAAAGAAACCAAATATACTCTGTAGCTTTGAGTATTTTATCACACGTTAAATGTTGCAATGATTCACATACTGCTGCTACTTCTTAGGGCTGCTGCAAACTATTACTAAGATAAATCAGTGTGGCTGTTAGATGAAAAGAAAGCATAATCCTTGATTATAAGCATTAAGCCCTGCACTTTCATGGAACAAGCATTTTGAAAGTGTTTTGCCTAAACACTGAGCCTAAACACTAAGCACTCATTGTGCTCCTCTGTTCTGGAGTGGCTGTGTGATTGCCACGACTTTTGCAGTAGAACCTTGCAGAAGCTGGAGTCCTTTTTCCAGAGTTAGGCTTCAGTGTACATCAGTGAGCAAATGAGGCTCTGACCGCATTAATTACATTCACTGGGAAGCTCAACATGCTACCAATGTCTCTGTAATTATTCAGTATGCTGAGTGTTATCATAGCAGCCATGTGGATCCATTATCATTTTACTCCTCTAAATGCTGCTGATCTGACCATTAGCATAGCTGCAACTCATGCTCCCAAGGAATAAGAGAAATAATAGAGTTTAATTCCTTGTCTCTTTTTCCATTTTTCATGTTTCCTATCCATTCGGCTGTTTCTCTCATAACCATTTACTAGCTTGTGCATAGTCTCCATGCTCTCTAAGTTAATTCTTATGGTGTACACATGATGTATAAAAAGTTAAAACCCCATATAAGAGAAAAAGACTGTCAAATTACCTTGCAAATATTATTTGTTTGCAAAAAGATCTCTTCCATTTGGGAATATTTACAAAGTAATATTAATGTTTTGTGGTTTGTGAAGATTGTACAGAGGCAGAGAAACAAACAAAGGAAAAAAGACTGGGTAAAACAGGGTTGGACAGAGGTATCTATCCATAGCTTATCAGTTCTTCATTTTGATTACTCCATGTTCAAAATGCCTGAGTAGTCCCTGACTCACATTATATGGTCTTAGTTACTGACAGACACGATTGTCATTTCTCAGCCAGGAGACAAATGAATAACAAAAATTAATAATACTTTACATGTATGGTCATCCTTGTTAGCACTGCTAGTAGGAGTACAAAAAAAAAGTCAGACATCCCAGAAATATTCAAGCAAACACAAAACCTCTACCCATCTAGATGTTTGGGAAAAGGAATTAACAATAGAACATAAAAATTTAATTGATTGATAAGGTCACAAACAATGCTTTGCAGTATTTATGCAATTCTACTCAGATCCATTTGCTTTACCTAGCATCACTGTGTAGCTATATTTTTAATTAAATGAGTTTTATGCCTGAACCATTTGTGTCAATCAATGTTTCAATTAATCTTATTAGTTACTCTAAGAATTAATTTGAAATTATTCTCACCCAGCAGTTATTATGGAAACACCAAAGACAGAAATACAAACACCCTGTCTATGCAGTTTTTATTTTTTTTTTTTTCTCCAGAAATCCCCTTTTTGTCACTGTTCAGATACAGCTACAAAAGTAATCAGAACTAAGAATTACTGAAAGTCAGCCTTTCCATTTGATTAAAGAATTTGCAGTGTAAGGGCCAAAATTTATGCTGGTGTAAACAGCTGCAGATCATTGATTTGTCTTTGGTATTTACTGTTAAACTTATCCAAATTATCCATCTCCAGTAGGTAAAATATAAACATGTACAAAAATAAATAAATCACTGTTACATAAAACTGCAAGTAGAATTGAAACTGAAATTCTGACTTTAAACTGTGAGATTTGGTGAGGCTATATATAGTGCATATACATACAGAAAAAGAGTATACATGTATTATAATGCATCTTGTAGCTGTGCATACATTTATACTCTGATTTTGTTAAATTGATCTTTTTTCCTCAAAGTACTGAGGAAAAAAATTTTCCCCCAAATAACAAAATAGCAGTTATTGTAAAAAGGAAAATTATAGAGAATTAAGATAGCTCATTGCTGCTCTTAAAGGAATTATTAATAGAAGTAATTTAATGAAAAAAATAAATATTACTGGCTAAGAACTATTTCCTATTTAACATTCTTTACATTTAAAAGAGAGAGTTGTTCTGGAACTAGCACTCGTTTTAATGTAGCAACACAACCCTTCAATATCCTCACTGCAGAAAGCACTTTTCTTCTGCCTTTTTTTTATTTTATTTTTCAAATGCTGAAAAAGAAACCTCCATAGGACATTCATTCCTCTCATCTCTTCTACCTTTTTATCTTCTGGTCTATCTCATTTTATACATACTTCTTGGATGAACCTCAACTTGGGCAATACACGATATACAACTATTTCTGATAACACTATGAGGACAAAAGTCCCAATTTTAATTAAAGTTCAACCAAGCCTCCTGACTAGAATATATAATAGTTAAAACCATTGCTGATTTTATTTTCTCTTTGGGAAGCATACTGAGTTTTAAGGACACTGGTCATTTCATGTTTACCCAAAATCTTCACAGCCTGTTATCCCATCAGGCAAATTATGTTTGCTTAAACTGGAGTTGAAAATTCTAGAGTTCAGCCTGGCAAGGGACATGAAGGTGTACACGGAAGGCTTCTACAGATCTATCAGCAAAAATAGGAAGATGAGGGGAAACACAGGCTTGATGTTAAATGGAGCTGGGGACCTGTGACAGTGTACATATGCCTGATGATGGCAGGGAGTAAAGAAGATGGAGCCAGCCTCTTTTCAGTGGTGCGCACTGACAGCACAGGAGGCAATAGGCACAAGCCTAAACACAGGTAATTTAATTTAAAGACTAGCAAAATTTTTTTCACTCTGAGGGTGGTTAAACACTTGCACGAGTTTCTCAGAGAGATTATGAAGTCTCCATCTTTGAGGATATACAAACACAGGCTGGAAACAGGTATGAGCAACATGCTCTATCTGATCCTGCTTTGAGCAAGGCATCCGGCTGGCTAATATCCAGCCTCAGCTGTTGAGTGATTCTGTGAGATTGTTGTACCTCTACTCAGTTATTAGGAGAGGTTGTTGGAGTGATCCATTAGGTAGGTCAAGCAAAACTATTTAGGTTCTTTAAATCCCACCTTTACTGACCGTCTTTACCTAGGGCATAGCTTGGCTCTGGCAGCACAGGTGAAAGCAACGAGCTACAGGCAGTAATACCAGCCACTCTGTTTGCAAAACAAACCATTCCTAGCTGTTTATATGTCAAAGGGAACATAAACTAATTGAACACAAGTTGGCTGGAGCTGCAAGGCAGTGTTCCTCCAACACTGAGTTGAGATTCTGGGTGGTAGGATGAACTGATATAGGCAAGAAAATTGACTCTACCTTTGTGCAACATCTCAAAATCAGGTTAGAATCTATGATGTAAGAAATGATCCTGCTTTTAGAGAGATAAGCTATACGATCTGTAAGAGCCCAGCTATGGTGTGACTCAAGCCTTGTGCGGTGATAAGATCTGGAAAGACCTGACTGGAGGGAAGAAATGGTGGTTGTTCCCAATGTCTTTGTGCTCCCCCTTTGGCTCCTTGAAGATATGCTATAACAAAAGAAGAGATAAGTTCTGCACAGGTGGGACTCTGTCTCTTCTTTAGTTAAGTGCTCCTGATGACAGTGCCATGGGGGAGGTAGATGACAGGTGCCACACTACTTCTAGCTCATGGGGCTCATGCAAATCAACACCACTTCCTGTGGAAATTGGGAATGTCACCCAGATATCTCTAGGGTATAAAAAACCAGAAAAATATTGATCAGTGTGCACCCACCAGTGAGATGTCGCTGGATCCATGGGTGGTGAGAACCTTTTCTCTTTATCTTTCTCTCTCCCTTTTACTCACTCTCTCACTCCCCCCCTATCTTTGCCTTTATTTCTAATAACTCTTTCTTCCTTTTTCTCTAAGTTTAGTCACACTGTAAAATAATCACCTATGAAAATAACACCTTTATCCGTACCGTTTGTTGCTTCTTTCGTTAGGGAGACTAATAAATTGTTTTGTTATTGTTCCTCGGAGTCATTGTCGTGACTCTGCCGCTCCAGCAGCCCTGCTGTTCAGGGACAGCCTCTTTCAGGGGATCACAATGATTCACATCCCTCGTTGTCCACTGAATGGTCTAACAAGAATTTCTGTATTCAGCTCTGTAATTCTTGGATAGATAATGTACTATCTTGAATGGATAGATAGATAGATAGATAGATAGAGATAAATCAAGGTTAGTCAGGTAAAAATTGCAGAAAACAATGCATTTTCTTAAATGCTGTCTTTAAGCTGCATTAAAAGAAAATAAATATCTTAAAATATCTTTCTGAGTGAAGCTTATATGACACATTTGCTTCAGGCTGTATGGGACAGAGGCTAAATTGCCTTCTTTCTCATTTAAGTGATTCAAAAATAAGAGCAGGAACAATTATTCAGTACAAAAGTAGTAGAAGAAGTGATTTTAATATGCTTCAGCACACCTCATGCCCAATTTCTATAGAAGTGCAAGTGGTCTTGAACTGATGAGAAAGAACATGACTGCTACATTAATCATTTGAAGACATACACTAATTTATAAATGCTTCTCTCCCCTTCAGCTTTCTGACGAGTTTGAGTTTTTCAAATAGAATGGAAGGGGGAACTAAGAGTAACAAGCAAGCTGCAGGGAATGTTTTTATTAAATGAATTTTAAAAGAAATATTTCCACACCCACAGCTTTTCTTTTACATTCCCTCTGTCTATTTTTCTTACATTTTTAAAGGTGTATTTTAAAAGGTATTTATCATCCTGGTAGTTAAGCTTCTTTCCTTTCTACGCCCTCTTGTCTGTCACTAAAATTTACAGTCCTGATGATACTTCCTACAGTTGGATCACTGAGATCATTCAGTTTCTTTCTTTCCTTGATGTCAGCTCAGAAATGAGGAAGTAAGATTAAAAGCTGCTTTTCCTTTCACCATTCTATTCTCTTTTTTATCCAGGTAAATGTGAAATTAAAAAGGTATGTGTTCATTACATCAGTTCTGCGGGTTGAAACAGTGAGGCAGATACTTTTTGTGCATTTATACATTACTTTTACTGACATGAACACAAGGGAATTGTTGAAGAGTTTTAGACCAGAATTGCCTAAGTGTATTATTGATCCACCTGGAGAGTGGACTTCTGATCTACTGGCCTGGTTCCCTTTCTGCTGGGCATGAATCCACGTTAACAGTGTCTCAGTTGTGCCAGATTGCCTCCCTGCCCACATTGCATTCACACTATAGAGCTTTGCTACCTCTAATTGAATCTTTCTTGATTCATAAAGGTCTCTGTGAGATCATCGTTGCTGTAAGACTATGAAAATCTTACAGAATTGAGAAAAACAAGTCACTCATCTGAGGCATTGCCCCAGGACCATTGCAGCAGAGGATGTTCACCTTCTAGCTGTGCTGTGCTGTCTTCTACACCCATGTTGGCTCTTCCCCTTGGCTTCAGCAACAGTGACCAAGGCATCTTGCCTCTCGCTTCATTTCAGGATGATAATGCTGCTCAGCAATAACCAACAACTGAAAGCTAAGGAACAGCCTGAAAATTTGAGAGAGTTATTCTTGTACTTCTTTCTGTGCAAAAATGTAGTGATGTAGAAGTAATGAAAAAGCAAATGTGAAAGAAACCTGTGGAAGAGGTAGAAAGAGGGGGAGCCATAGGTTTGGAAAGACAGAAACTTGGAAGCTTTGAGGAAGACAAAGACATTGAGAAAAATAGCTATAGAAAGATGGGGAAGAGAAATGTAAAGCTTTCAGTTCTCTTAACATGAAGATTATTTTTTTTTTTTCACAACATTTCGCATCTCTCTAAGAAAATCTGAAGCATCACTGAAGATCTTAGAGAGTCATCCAAACACAGGCTAGTTCAATCCCCTGGGATTGTTATCAGTGAGGAATCCTCAGCAACAGCCATACAGTTGGAATGGTGAAAGCAGGGTTAAATGAAATTCTCAATCAAGAGCCTTGACTCTAAATAAATTTTATTGACCTCAGAAGTATAATTTTATGTTTATACTTTTAGCCCTGGTATCAATATCTGGAATTAATCTTAAACAGTTTTGTGGTGTTTCCCTCCTTTTTCTAGTATTCTTTTAAGGCTGTAATGTCTGGGTAAAAATAGAAATAGTCTTTTGGGAGCACATCCAAAACTCTTCTCTGGAGGGTTTGTCACAGACAAATGTGCTTTCAATGGTATTCTACCAGTTCATGAATGGTGATGCTTAGATTTATTTTTTTTCCTGCAGTATTTGCCAAACCCCACCCCCATATGTATTCAATTTTATTCTCCACCCCTCTGCCAAGTAATTTTGTCCAGGTTTTTGGTTTTCTAGATCCTCCCTATTAAAAAAAAAAAAAAAAAAAAAAAAGTAATTTAATTAAATTGGATTTAATGGTTCAAGCAGAACTGAAACCAAACAAAAGAAAAAGAATAGGTTTTCCTCCAGAAACAACAAAGAGACAAAACAAAATTAAAAAAACCAACAACAACCCCCTAAAAAAAATAATCATTTTCCCAGGTCTACCTTTAAGTTTCATCTCAGAAATGCTACCACATTGTGTCTGAACTCTGAACAAAACTATGCTGTGCTCTGGTTCTGAACATTACCATATGGTCTCAGCAACTGCTTTGGTTCCTGAGCACGGTGTACTGCAAATTCCCCACTGGAATGGTGGTATGATTTCCCACCTAGGAATGTCATTCAGTGATTTCAAAACCTTGTTAGGTACAATATCATTAACAGGAGAAATAGCATGAATCAACATCATTAAAGTGAACCTTGTGAGCAGAGTTCCAGAGGGGCTTGTTTTGCAGAAGCTGAATTTCCAGCAAAACACACACTGCATCCTTAATATACATCAAGCAATGTAAAGATAAAAATAATAAAGAAATGTTTGCATGTTTTAAGTTTAGTGTAACCATATTAAAAATACATTGCATAGAGCTATTAATTATAAAAAGCCAGTAATACATGACATCAGGTTTTCTCATCTCCATTAATTTTTATGGAAAATGTTAGCAATTTTTCTATTGCATAGTGTTTTCATTACAAAGTCAAAGAGCCATGATTGGCTTATTACTGCAGGAAAAGGCAGCATTTGTCTGTGTGATTGCCGTAACACTGAGAGATGTCAAAGATGTATGAACATAATACTACTGCTTACTAATGTCCAGCTCAAACATTAATTGTATGACTGCAATTTCTTTCTCCTCGTAGTTCCTGAAATTACAAGTGTGAAAACCACTGAGTACATGAAATAAGAAAGAACAATAGCTGTGAAAATCAGTTTGTTGGTTTAGCTGTCCTTTGGCTGCAGATACTGTAAATGGAAAAATCCGTACTGTAAGTGCTGTTTGAGTCTCAGCTACAGGAAGAAGAAAATTACCAAAGCCTTTTTTTGGTAAGAGAGAGCTTACTGAGGTGATTTTTGTAGCACCTAGGGCCCTGGCAGAGAGATATCAGCAATCATCTTTGCCAATACTGTTTCTGATATTGGTTATAGAGCACACTGGCTGTGCTCAAGCATTTGTCATATTTGGTACATTTCACTTTAAGTGTTTAGTATTTCTTCAGTCATTTATGTGATGAGCATGCTCTAGCATAACCTGACTCATTTTTTTTCTCATTATTTTTTCTTTAATTTAGTGCTTATGTAGCACGTCAGACATGGCAGTGACAAAATCCAGCAATGCTTCCATGCAGAACGATGACACAGCAGGACTAGATTTCAGCTAGGAATGGGTACAGATAGTATCACCCTGAAAGGAAAGATCGGT
The DNA here is from genome assembly GCA_025331215.1 of Actenoides lindsayi. NCBI lineage: Eukaryota > Metazoa > Chordata > Aves > Coraciiformes > Alcedinidae > Actenoides > Actenoides lindsayi. The sequence continues at coordinate 93,020 of WTSP01005327.1, read as the reverse complement.
TTAATTTTCTTTCTTCTCCTTTAAATCCACACTCACCTGCATACTGGGATGATGGAGTGAGGGTTCCCATGACAAATACAACTTCACAGGTGATCACGACAGCATATTTCTGACTGCAGTCCCAGGACCAGATGTATGTGTGTCATTATATGTCTTGCTTTTATCAAGAAATGCTGGCGTATTTCTGTAATTTGACTCAATAATTTCTTTTCAAAATTCTCTACCTTCCTGTAGTGCTCGAATTCCTTCTGCAGACAGGCTGATATTTTATGTGGCTTGGTCATTTATTTGTTTTTCACTGTCATGCCCATTTTAAAATGGCCCTTATTAGTTTTGCATTTGTTGTGAAGTTGAGATTCCTTTTTAACTCACTTCATGGTGCTATCATTTTGCAAGTATATTTTCTCCAATTCATGTAGTCACTGTTTCCTTTGTTTCCTCGTGCTTAATATTCTATGTGTGGATATTATCAGTGGTGCAATCTGCTCCAGTGAAGCACTACAGTTAGGACACAGATAGATGTCAGTCATTTAAATTGAATATCTATCTATATAAAATGACAACTGATGAAGAATGCAAATAAAGCGGATGATATCCAAAGAAGTGAAGACAAACTTGAGTCAAGACTACCAGTGTTTTGAAATTATTTCAATGACGAAAGATGAACTGTGAAATAGAAGAAACAAAGTGTGCATGTGTATGTGTCTCAAGTTATGCTCATTTGCTATGTATATGTATACATATATATGATATTTAAAAGAGAGGGTACAATTTTCCTGAATTACAATAAAATGTTTATATCATTGTGTAGAATAAATATAATAAAAATACCTCCTAAGTCTGGATGGTTCAGACTTTTCTGCTGAAATGCTGGTAGGCTTAAAATCAGCAATATTAACACAGGTAATGGATTTCATGCTGTGCTCTGGAACATCAGGAAGAGCTACCTATAACTCCGACTGGTTGAAAGGAAGATAAAGATTTTTATTTTCTAAATAGCAATCCCTGCCTTCAATAAAGTAGGATATCCACCTTCAGTTGAAAAGAAAGTACCAAAATCTGCCAGATATGGGGAAAGGTGATTTCAATGGGAATTGCTCAGATTTGAGGGAGGAAGGATTAGAATATGACCACAATTTACATAAAATATTCAATTTTAAAGTAGCTGCTAGAGATTAATTGATAACTCAGCAACTGCTTTATCAACACCACGTAGCCTGCTTTTAAACTTATACTTTCTTTTTTATCTGTCTTACTCTGAGTCTGTGATTTGCTTTGCATTACCTATCTGTCCTTAAGATTTGAGTTGCTTCTTAGGTCAGTACAAATCTGACTTTTCAAATGTCAAAGTTTTAAAATTTTCAAAGGCCAACAATCATTTCCTGAATCCCTTTCTAAATTTCAAATAAAGTTCCTTGAAGTCAGAGGTGTCAAATATTATTCCCTCTTATAGGAGAATCACTTGGAAGGAGGAAAGTTCTTGGCAGGAATCTTTTGGAGGAAGGAAAATTTTATCAGAGTACAAGAACAAAGCTATCAACATAAGGGTAGATAATTTAATCACATATGCAGTTGCACAATAAAGTAAAGATCTTTAAAACAGTAGGCAACACTGCACAAGATTTAAAATGTCTATGACAACTTTAAATATTTGGATTATATTTGATACAAAGGCAGAACTCCTTCAAGGAAGTGTAAAAATTGCTTGCAGATGGTAAAGTCTGTAGCTGTAAAATTTAGACAGGAAAAACCTGCCCCATTTAATTCTTGGCATGTCTTTTGTAGTCAGTCCCAACTCTCCGCAGAAAGCCAGGAGCTTTGACTTTCCAGAGCAACAGATTGTCTTAAATCTGTGTTGGTTTGAGACTATCCAGAAAATAAGCTATTTCACTAGCTATAGGGTGTCTCTGTGTTCTTGGTTTCTTCTAAGGCTCCTTCCTTTCTGGTGAAATCACTATAAGCAGAATTTGAGGGGGCTCAGATATTGGGTAGTTTTCAGCTCATCTACAAGAGCCCTGGGCTCAGAGAAAAGCAGAAAGCTAAGGGCAGAACTATGGCCAGATCAATCAGGCACAGGCTTAGGTAAACCAGTTCCAGGAAATCAATCTGTTGGGACCTATCACTATTTCATGTTGTTTGAAGCAGAGCTGGCTTATCCAAAAGCTTTAATTGTAGAGACAAGTGAAAATAGCAGTAGATGAATCAATACAAACCCTACTCTGTATTCTGTGCAAAAGTGTCTTTTATTAGTTTGGAGAGTGTAGAAGGAAGCAGTCTTCAGCCTGTAAGTAATTATTGTGACAGTTCTTGTTTACTATTTTCATTTCTCAGCTTTTTATTCAAACCTATTTTATAGCCTTATAAAGTTTGATAAAACAGTATTCAGTGCTTTATCTAAATATTGATCAGCATGTTTATAGGGAAATTACTATGCTTTCTGCTTGAACAGCAAGAAGTAATAAATCAAGCATTAAAAAAAAATTTACATGATGAGAATCCCATTTTATTTTATAATCTATAATCTATTTATTTTCTACAATTAATTTGCCTAAATGTGCCCAGTATTTTTATCATTTATCTACAGTTCTACTAGACCCTGATTCAAATTATTTATATATTTTAGTGGATAAGCAAAGTAACAGTAGCAATTATTAAATTTTAGTCTGATTGAAAACGGAGATGAGAAGAGCTCTGCCTGGTAAAATAAAATTCAGGCCTGATAAAACTCAGAGAAAATGGACTGGACATATTTAGCCTCATAACTGATGTCAGGACAGACTTCATTTTTGTTAAAGCCTTATTCCTGTTAGTCTCATCCCACAGCTTTGTTCTAAATTCTAGTTCATGTCTGAAGTTCATTGAGAAAACGTTACTCATCCACAAAAAAAAATAAATTGAGTACTGTTGACATGTTCTATTTCTTCCTTCACAGTAAAGGATGGGTGAAAAGGTATTCAGAGTCACTGAAATACAGTATTACATCAGTGTTTTTCTACAAGTACATGTGGCTTAAATATACATTGTTTTACTTTGCTGCAATTTGCCTTTAACTGAAGAAGCTTCTTTCAAGAATGTAAGGAATGTGTTTGACTCTTCATTTAAACAAAATAAGTTTCACAAATATTTTCTTCACTTGAAGCAATATTTTTCAACCTTGGCTTTACTATCAGCTCCAAAGAAGCAATGTGGGAATTACCCATCTGCAATATCACTGCTGCACATCGAAGTCCCTAGAGACAGAATTCAATGTGTAAGCTGGAGTAACCATTTTCTCATTACCTTTGTTGATCCTTTAATTCTGAACTTTCAGTGTAAATGAATGCTACTAGTAAGGTCACTGCTTTATTAAATAGTTCAGTGATGTGATCTAAGCTTTCACACAATCTAGGGTTAACTACACGAAGAATATGGTAAGATGTCCTCTGCACATACATTAGACTTTTTAAATACCTGTGGTATTGACTATTTAAAGCAATAAACTAGCACTATCTATAAGCAATGTAAGCTATGGACAAAAAAAAATAAACCCTTCTGAAAGACTTTTACTGCAAGTTTGTTCAAACAAAAAAGTCAGTTTAGGGAGACTGGTGCAAAATATTTTACTAACCTTGTTTAAAACTGTTTAAATTTAGGATTTCAGTACTCTTCTAGGAATTTTCTTTCACATATAAAAATCATATCAGTTGGCTCATTTGCACTTTACAAAGCTTCCTCTGCTCTACTAATACATGCTGTAAATAATTTAGGGCAACACTGGATATATAGACTTGTGTGTTTTCCCCTTGGAAACTAATAAGCTATTTTTCTTAACTTACTCTCTCTTGATTGCAGATATGTTGGTTGTATTATGCAGTCAATATTCCAAATGAAATCAAAAAGAAAGCAAACCCAGCAATTTTAAATATATTAGCAAAATTGAAGATAGACATATCATTTGTCTTTCAACTCTAATGGACAAGCTATTTAGGTGAATTTAACATCTTTGAAGTCCTCACAACATTGTTACACACTTTTTGCAGACTCATAAAGCTAAAAGGGACCAGAGAAGATTTTCTGGACTGATCTACGTATCAGTAGCTGTTGTACTACAGTGAAGTCTGGCAATGCATCACCTGTGCTGGGTACTGCAGACAGTTCTGAGCAACATTCCTCTCCTGATATCTAGAGACAGCAGTTCTTCCTCTCTTCACCACTTTGTTCCACTGGTTAACCACCCTGACTATTAAAAATGAGTAGCTTATTCCTAATACGAATTTGTTTTTTAACTGCTAGCCATCATTTCTTGGTTATGTCTCTCTCTACTAAAAAGCCCCTTGTATATTCTTTCCCTGAAGAGACCATATTACACTAGTTACGCTGTCTCTCAGACATTTTCTCAGTTAACTAAGCAGCGTCAGTTCTCTAAGGCATCCTCTCTAAATTATGAACCATTCTTCCAGCACTCTCCTGTATATGTCCAATATTTCAGCAAACTCATAAATATATTTTTCTGTCTGGATTTAGCTCTGTAAATGAAGCAGTGGACATAAACCAAAAGATAGTTCTCAGTCCCACCAACCTTGAGTCCTAAACAGAAGCCAAGAGAGAGAAGTAGAGGCAGAGGGGAAGTACAAGGAGCCAGTGGGATGCCCAAGACAGCATGACAAACAGTTATCTCAACACACCCAGAGATTTACTGTTACAAGTCTTGAAGGCATCACTGCAAAGGAGAGCTCTAATGAGGGATTTGAAGAAGGATAATTATGTAGGTTCACAGGTGTTTACAGGGAACTTCACCCAAACATAAGTAATTAGCACTGATAATTCTTACTATCTTCGGTGGGTGTGGAAGTTTTAGAGGGTGTTTGAATGAGCTAGCTTGGGTACCCTAGGCAGCAGACAGACGATAGTGTGACAGTGTATTGCTGCAAATGTACCCAACTTCTCCACACAGTTCATTAGCCAAGTTGCAGTACCACGTTACACTGGTGCCAGTAACTGACAGTGTCATTCAGGAGTAGCAGAGCTGCCTCTGCATGGCAGTGCACCGGTGCTGTGTGGATGCTCCCTGAAATGCCTGTAGAGCTTATGGATAGTAAAGTACGGTAGGACTGTTTTATTTACTTGCCTCTGCATCCGGAAGTTTCTTGATAATACATTGCCTTTTCTGGGTCATATTTAAGAATGGGAAATAGCATATTGATTTTGTCATGCCAGTGAAGAAATGTGAACCTGTCAATGTCTATGGTCACTCCATCCAGCAGGCTGATCGTCCATCTCTCTGCCAACTGCAATGTGCTGAAAAAATAGTTTTATTGGAGGAACAGAAAAAAAAATATTGTGGACAATTAATCAACATTCAGTCTGGCTGTAACAGTTCAACAGTGTGTAATAAAATCACTTTTACTTTTTTACCCAGAAATGTTCCCTTCTAGTCTGAAACAAACCTGTTTTGTCAGCAAGCTCTGGACAGCTACATAGCCACAATCAGTTCAAGCACATATCAAAATCTTAAAAAAATATGATTTTAAACTATCTCGTGGGAACTTATTTTCTAATGAAATGTATTACGTTTTATATTGGTCTGTGTCCAGTATTTACGTCCAAATGTCATCGCTCACCACTCTGTTTGCTGAATGTGAACTATGTAAAAATTCAGCCACCAAACAGCACAGACGTTCAGAACATTTCACATAAAAGCCTGGCTCCCTTGTTGAAGCTTGAGTCTTCTCTGATTTCTACATAAAAATATGATTTTCCAAAAATGACTGCTGTCCTTGCTGTGTCTGAATAGCTTTTTTAAGCTGTTGAGCTATTTCTGTAGACAAGAAGAAATCTTAGATTTTATCCCTTAGAGGGTTACTCTTTGTATTTGCATTATTTTCAAACCTGAGCTCAGAGTCTCTTGAGAGCTCCTTAGTCTTGTTACTTCAAGGATAAAGGACTGCGCCCAAGCCCACAGTATAGTCATAGAATCGCTTTGGTTGGAAGGAGACTTTAAGATCATACAATCCAACTGTTTAAGTACCTTCATGTAAGAAGAGAAAAGGCATAGGGAAGACCCTTAGAATGGCTGATGTACTGCTATTATGCCATAGAGGGGAAAAGAGAGAAACAGAAGCAAAATATATTGCTTCTGGGATATCCATTCCTTCCCTTGAAGCTATTACAAACAGCACAACCCCTCTTCCAGTGGCAGTATCTGCTATATGCATGATTTCCAGTGGTCCAATAGAAATAGCCAAGAACCAGGCTGTGACTGTACTGCCACCCTCACAAGGCTGCCTGCCCTGGGCAACTCCCTGTTTTGCCTACACCTTAGTCAGCTCTGACTACATTTATAGGACATGAAAATACTGTCTTTTGTCCACATTACTGAATCTTTTATCAAAGCCAAATCTGAATTTGGGGAGATAAAAGGAAATACCAGAAGTCCCTAATGTGAAAGATTCACTTTAAAGTCTTATAGCAGATTTCTGATTTATTGGAAATGGAGGACTGAACTGTCAGTAGTGATTTTCCAAGGTGGCAGTGCAGATCTTCCTCCTATATACAGTAGAATATTTCTCTAGCTTGAAATCCAATGTCCTTTTGCTCAGAGAGAGCATCTTTACCTTTTGGTCTGGTACTGAATATTTTTGGCTCCTGAACGTCACCAGCCTGCACAGCTCCTGTGAGATGGTGGATTAGAGCCAAAAGAGGCAGCAAAAGGCAGCCATGTGCAGCTTTTTGAGGACAAGACAGCAGCACAGACTAGTGAATTATTTCAGTCTTATTACAAACGTTTTTAAAGTCACACTGAGCATAAGAGGAATGAACTGAATTTACCCATTTTAACTTTTCTAGCTATGAAGATTAGATGCTTACTTTTTGACTATACCCTCCCTCTGACTCAGAAATAACCATTGGAACCACATTATTCTGCCCTTGTTTTCTAAGATGCAGAGGCTGAGGAGATAAGGTAAGTAATCTAACTGGGCAATGTATGGTCTTAATTTTGTTAAAATAATTAGAGCAAGAATGCTACTCATTAATAAGAATGATAGAATAGTAGTCTTCTGCACTAGAAGTAGTCTTCTCTCTGCACTACTGTTACAGTTAACCCATCATAGTTTGACTTCTATGAGAAAATAAACAGCTATCCTTGGCAGTATCTTAGGTCATCAGCTGCTTCTAACTTATGTCTTGTCCCTGAGGAGAAGTTTCTTGGCTTGTATTGCCTAATTAAACTTCAAAATTTTGTCTTTTAGCAGATTGTTTTCTCTTTAAATCAAGATCTACTATCTATTTAAATCAAGGTTTGTTGTTCCGTATCTGCTGATAGAACGAAACAATAAAGGAAAAGCTCTGAACTTCCTCCAGCTAATGAAGAGACTTGAAGGATGAACTTAGTGTAAGGCTTTGGCCAGACCATCTAACCTCAGGCCCACTATCACAGAATTTTATTTTCAGTGTAATTACTGCTGATTAAGGAGATAAGGACTTGTCTATTGATCCATTTAATATCTTCCAGATCCCTCTCCTCTGTCCCTTAATCCTTCATTTTCTGAAGTGACAATACTGCTCGCCATCTCATCCACTACACATAGTACCTACGAATGGAAAAATCCCACAAATCAGACTGAACTTAAAAAACATGGTCATTAATGAAAAGAAAATATATAGAAAAGTCTGAAATTGAGAGCTGACCTAGGGAATTGTAGTTGCCTAGTTTTAACTAGCTGAGAGGTCTGTATTCTCTTACTTACTTGTTGAAAACATTTTACGTTGGCTGTACTTTGTTTTCCAGCTGTCAGAGTTAGAAACAAATCTGGTTTATCCCTGGTGGTTTTGTCCTTTTATTTGAAAAAATTTCATGTTAGACATTTTTAAGTCTAGAACACGTTATTTTTTTTAACATTCAAACTGAATTTAGAAAGCTGAAGGAAAACATTTGCAATGCATTTTCTCCATGCAAAGTTAACTGACTGCAAACATATAAACTGCAATAAGTTGAAAAAAATCTTTCACTAAATCAAATTCACTTTCCTCAAAAGTGTATTTGAAAATGAAAGCAAAAAGCCTTTACTTTGGCATTTAAAATTGTTCTGTTGTTTTCAATCAACTGTGACTTTCCCTGAAGGAAAAGTCCCAGTTTGCTCTGCACGTAATACTTCAAGCTTCAGAACCTCTGGTATTAGCATGTGCTGTAAAGTAGGTAGTAGCTGTTTCTTTTTGGAGATGAACTTGCAAGAATTTTGTCTCTTTTTTCCATATGAAGAAGAGTCAGTCTTTTTCCTCTCTACTTTCTTCAAGAAAAATGTATCCTTGAAAACCTAAATAAGGGGGATACCAGCAGCAAGAGGGAAGAAGACAGAACAGAGTGTGAAAACTGTACAAAAGCAAAACATCACTGAAGCCTTATTCTTTACTATCCTGAGCAAGAAATTAAGTTGAGGCAATCAGACTGCTTTTCCTATGGTCAATACCTTAGCTTTCATAGACAGGTTAGTTGGGGTGCAAACCAGACAAGCTAGAGGAAATGCAAGAAACCATGGAGAAAATACAACAATAGAAAATTTCCACTTCCCTGCAGAATAAAACTAGTTACTTAAACTGATGATGACAGGACTGCAGAGTTTGTGCACTGATACCCTTACATTTCTTCTCAAAACAAAGAGCTACTAATACTGTTATTACTGCCTCTCTTAATTAAGTATGTAACATTGCAAAATTATTTCTTGGGTGTCTTCTTTTTTTTTTTCTTTTTTCTTCCCCCAGGAGGCTATAATTTTACCAAATGTAATCAAGAATTCAAATTTCACAAACTGATGTTCATAAAATCACAGTCCTAATGTGCTCTCTCATACAGGGCTGTATGTGGGATAAAATTGTTCTATTTAATTTGAAGATGGATAAAATCTATTCATTTGTCTGGTTCTTCCATATAACACTGAAAATTGTTGCCTACAGAAAGGTTTCTGCTTCCTCAGATAAATTAAATTTTAGATGTGCTATATGCTCACTGGGGAAAGCTTACACAGTCTAATAGGACTTGGTCTATTCAGTTCTCTTATTCTCCTTTCTGTATTGCCAATTCAATATGTGTATATTTAGTTTTTTCTTTATATGGACTCTCTTGTTACTTTAGTGCTCTTTCCACTTATATTTCAACATTTTCTGAACAAAAATTCTTGAGAATAAAACAGTCTGAAAAGGTAAAGTACAACTTAAGTTCTCAAAGGCCATTATTTCCCTTCTTGATTTTTATGTAATTTTCTACTTTGTTTTTTTAAACATCCATATTATCTAATTGCATATAGTATCACTCCAGATTGTGTATAGGTATCTGTAGCTAAAAATTACAATATAATTACATACACATAAATGTTTAGTTATTTAGCAATCATAGCAGAATTGTGACACTGTTTCTTGAAAAACTAATGTATGGAAGAGTGTTTTGGTACTGTGGGTCTTACTATATGTGAATTATCCTGTTTGGAAGTTTTGAATTCAAAAAGATGATAACTGTTTAACCAAGACTGGTCTTCATATTTTTTAAAATTATTTCCTACATCAAAATTGAGAATGTAAATTAGGCTGGTTTTAAGCACATAGTTAAGAAAAATCCTACCTCTAAAGAATAGAGGTCAAAGGTGTTTATTTAGAGTTATTTTTGTCAAATTAAATTCATTCCAATGAACAGCAAATATCAGTGCAACCATTCCAACAGAAGATCAGTTTAAGCAACAGCTTCTTACCATAAGACACTGCAAAAATACACTTTCTCATACTTTTTCCTTTGCATTCATACCTTTGTCTGTTAATACCACTATATATGTCAAATATGTCTTATATCATCAACATGTCTTGATATTTGCCTGTAAAGTGTGTCTGTAGAGAAAGGCAAATATGATTTTTGCAGTCTTCCTAACTGAATTCCATATTTCTTTCTTACCATGATGCTGAGGCCAAGATAATGGGGCTGATCTTGTCAGCATTCTCCTCAGCATCAAAAGACAAAAGTCTTAAAATTCTTAGACAAGGAGGGAATTGAAATAAAATCTCTCTGGAGCTGGGTGGCTTTTCCCAGTAAGCTTAACAGAGTAGGATTAAAGGGAGGCAGCTGTACCACCGCCTGCAGATATGACATTAAAAGAAAACAGTGAGTCCGTGTTATCAGCTCCTACCAATTAACTGTAACTACATTAGACATTTATTGAATTTGAATAGTAAACAGTGATAATTTTAAGAGATTGTGAGAAAACTGTAAAAATTAACCCAAGTTATTAAATCAGAATTAGATGCTTGAGAAATCTTTGGTGGTTTTGGGACACTTGATATTTAACCTAGATCCATTACGTAGAAATATTACATTTGAAACTCATCAGAGTATGATCTCTGAGAGAGTTCAGTCACTGTCTATAATTACACATGGTACGAGAAGCGAAGGTTGAAAATGAAGAGTGACAAGAAACAGTGGTTGACTACAGAGGGTGGAGATAAAGATAGTTAGCCTGGGACAAATACAGAGAACTTGTCCAAGCATCCAGAGATCAGGTTAGGAAAGCTAAATCCCAGACAGAAGTAAATCTGTCCAGGAATGTTAAGGAAAACAAGAAAACTTCTATAGGTATGTCGGTGATAAAAGGAAGATTAGGGAAAATGTGGGGTCTCTCCAGAAGGAAACAAGAGACCTATTTACCCAGGACATGGAGAAGGCTGGGGTACTCAACAACTTTTTTGTGTCAGTCTTCACTGGCAAATGCTCCAGTGAAGAAACATAACCCCCATTTTTAAAAAGGGAAGAAAGAAAGACCTGGGGAACTAGAGACCAGTCAGTCTTACCTCTGTGCCTGGCAAGATCATGGAACATACCCTCCTGGAAATTGTGCTAAGGCACATGGAAAATAAGGAGGTGACTGGTGGCAACTGGAACAGCAAATCAAGGGGTTACAGCATTGCTGGATAAGAAAAGACCGGCTGACGTCATCTACCTGGACTTGTGCAAACCATTTGACACTGTCCCTTATCTCAAAACTGGGGAGACATTGATTTGACAGATGGACCACTCAGTGAATAAGGAATTGGCTGGATGGTCTCACTCAAAGAGTTGCTGTCAACATCTTGATATCCAAGTGGAAAAAAAGGGACGAGTGCCATTCCTCAGGGGCTGGTATTGGGACCAGTGTTGTTTAACATCTTTGCTGGTGACACGGACAGTGGAATCGAGTGTACCCTCAGCAAGTTTGCTGATGACACTAAGCTGTGTGATGTGGTCAACACACTGGAGGGAAGGGATGCCATCCAGACGGACCTTGACAGACTTGGGAGGTGGGCCTATACAAACCTCATGAGGTTTAGCAAGGCCAAGTGCAAGGTTCTGAACATGGGTTGGGGCAATCCCAAGCATGAATACAGGCTGGGTGATGAGTGAATTGAGATCAGCCCCTCAGAGAAGGACTTGGGGTTGTTTGTTGATAAGAAACTCAACATGACTTGGCAATGTGTGTTTGCAGCCCAGAAAGGCAACTGTACCTTGCACTACGTCAAGAGGAACATGTCCAGATGGTCAAGGGAGGTTATTCTGGCTCTCTGTTCCACTCTTGTGAAACCCTGCTTGGAGTACTGTGCTCAGTTCCTGGGTACCCAGCATAAGAAGGACATGGATCTGTTGGAGAGAGTCCATAGGAGAGGCATGAAGATGATTAGAGGGTTGGAACATCTTTCCTATGGTGAATAGGCTGAGGGAGTTGGGGTTGTTCAGTCTGGAGAAAATAAGGCTCTGGGGAGGCCTTATAGTGGCCCTCCAGTACTTAAAGGGGGCCTACAAGAAAGCTGGAGAGGGACTTTTTCAAGGGCATATAGTGATAGGATGAAGGGTAATGGCTTTAAAGTGAAAGAGAGTAGATTTAGACGCAAGGAAGAAGTTCTTCACTGTGAAGGTTGTAAGACACTGGAATAGGTTGCCTAGGGAGATTGTGTATGCCCCAATCCTGGAAGTGTTCCAGGCCAGGCTGGATGGGACCTTGAGCAAACTGGTCTAGGGGAAGGTGTCCATGCCCATGGCAGGGAGGTTGGAACCAGATGATATTTAAGGTCCCTTCCAAGACAAACTGCTCTATGATTCTATGATTCTATGAATAGAAGCAGAATAATTGGACAAAGTGAAGTGTGAATTAAAAAATCTAAAGAGGCTGAAACTCTCCAGGAGTACAGAAGACGACTGAAAAGGTTCAAGGAAGATAATTGTATCTTTGTGAAGCCAAAGGGAAACCCTGAAAGGAAAAATGGAATAGGGCAAGTTTTCTCATTTCAGTATTGCAGTGCATGAGATTAATTTAAGAATCAACACTTAAATGAGAAAGAGCAAGGTAGTTAACATACTGCTTTATTGAAATTTAACAAGCATTGTAATCGAAGAAGTGGATTCATGTAGTATATAGTTGATAGTGTTGAGACAAATTGAATGTTCTGAAAGCTTTGACAAATCCTTAACCTGAGATTAGACTGTAACAGGTACCAGAAACCTGTTAAAACCTGTAAGAAATGCAAAACTAAGAAAATAAAGAGCATCAGATTTACTTCTCAGATTAGATTCAGAAAAAGAATATGGTGATGCCAGGCTGCATAACAAACAGATTAGGCTGTAATGTCAGAGTGGAAAAATTTTCTTGCAGACCATAGAAATGACCAGAACAAATCAAAAAACTGGAAAGGTGACAATACAAAACCTTATCAGAATAAGAGAGCAAGAACCATAATTAAAGTACAGACTATAGAGGTGCTCAGCCTTTCAGCAGAACCACTATATTCAAGGGAAGCTAAAATTTGTCATAAAAAGACTAAAACTATCTAAAAATAAATATATATATACACTAAAAAAAGAAAAAGTGAGAATAGTGCATGTTTCAACATCCTTTGGTTATTCTGAAAATTAGAGAAGTCTTCATTCTATATACATCCATTGCTCATAGCAAAGTTAATGTGATATCTGAAAATGAAAAAAAAAATTAAAGTTAAAGCATACCCCTATTTACATGTGTGGATAGGAAATGTTTAGGTTAGTCACCAGGTCTGTTGCCCCAGGATAAATACCTTTGACTTTCTCCATACTTAAAGCCAGCTAGTGGTTTTTTCACATGGGTTTCTCTTACCTTCCGAGATCCCACCTTAAATGTGTTACAAGGATGTTGCATTCTTAACACCTTTTTTGTTTCTTGATCTTCCTCACATACACCTAAATTACTGAAGATAGGCAGATGTAGTTCAGAGGTTCTGGATGAAGCTCACCCAAAACAAATATATATGCTTGATTTATTTTCCCAGCACGTAACATAACCATCTAATAATGAATAAGAGCTGAGAAGATGTAGTTCAGATCTCACTCAAGTGATTTGTGATTTCAGATAGGCTTCAATACATCACACAAAGGAAAAAAATATATTCTTAGTAAGTCAAGAAGTTATATAAATAAAAGCCTGACATTATACTGACACTTTGAAAAAAATAACATTCACATCAGAGTGAGACTCAAAAATGTTATAAATATTGCATATAAGAACAAGGAAACTTTACAAATGGTCCACAGTTCACATAGAAGTTTTTCTGTGTGCTGGAAGATATATATTGATTTTGGATTATGATTCCCACTTAGCAGAAGGATAAAGAATCAAAAACACAACCATTACAAATTTGATTTCATGTAGAAATCAATATTTGCAAGATATGAGACATAAGCCACAATAATGATATATAAGAAACAAGTTTTAACACTTTGCAAAGGTTTATTATTTTAAGTATATTTTTTCAGGCCCAAGACAGACACATATGTCAGTCAAATGGAAAAACAACTGTCAAAATTATTTGAAGGATTCTTAAAAGCCTGCTCTGCTACCTCAGATCTGCACTTGATCCTGGTAAGCTATAGGACACTACCTCCTGAATTTAAATTCTCAATGGCCTAATGTTATTTAGAAAAAGAAGGGAAAAAAATAAACCAACATTATTAAAAGTAGGAGTATTGTGAATTCCTTTTTGTCTCCATTTAAGGCTCAGGGCAAACCCACATGAAACACAGAGCAGGATTAACCCCCCTTAGCAGGTAGCCGGATGAGTGACCTGGCCTTGTGCAGAACTTCTAGTCTGTGCTTTCCTTGTTCACCAGACCAGAACTGGGAAATCAGATTTGTACTTCTGAAGAGAAAGCAGAATTGCTTTTAATTTTCAACTTAAATTCCTGTCTTTTAATAAGGTTTATATGGAAATGATATTTGTAATATTAAAACATCATAAAGGTATAAGAAGTGGTTTTTATCTAATTGTCTGCAACATAGTCATTTTTTAACAATGAACATAAAATCAAAGACGTTAAATAACAAACTATAATTATTTTATTGTATCTCCAATAAAAGAATTCAAGATACTAAAAATACATGCAAACAGTACACGGAGCAGAAATGCAGATTCCTGACATAATTGTCAGGCTGCATCAAAATGGAACTGGAGGAATGCACCACAAGTATAAAACCCTGCCAGCACCAATGTTGCACAATCATCATCCCCAGGAATTCTGCCTTCACAGCACACCACCTCTTGCAGATGAGGGTAGGCAGAGAAAAAGTGACATGGAGGAATAAAATGGGGAGAAAGGCTGCCATAAAAGCAAATGTGAAACTTATGTGCTCAGCTGCTCTTCCCAGAGCCCAACACTTCTAGCTCTGACCAATTTGATGCTGAAACAGAAACTGAAAAGTCTAATTTTCTGCCTCGGAATTTGTAGACCTTCAACCAGTGCTTGCTAACTGAGGTGCTTAAGGTCACCTCAGAAAAGCCCACCTTTCCTGGCATTTATAGAGAGTGCTGAAAAGGCTGATGTTTCTAAAGCTAAAAGCTAAGCACAGAATAAGCTGTGAATCATATCCTTAGCTACTGAATTATTTCTGAGTAGTACTGGACTGGAGCTGAAGAGGCCAAGATTTGGGAAACTCCAAAGAGCTTAAATTATCTGCTGACAAGTTCAGTTTTACTTAGAGTGCAAGTAAGTGTTCTATATGCAACACAGGAGCTATACAGGGCCTTCAGCTTTTATACACTGTAATTTACTGAAAGTAAGGACCATTCAAATATCCATACACAAAGTGGGCTTTTTAAATCTTTTAAAAAGTTCCATTGTTAGGAGTACAATTGTTCAGAAATGTTTTTCTTTTAAGCAATTTCTAATGGTTGTCACTATGATTTAAAGTCTTCTACAGAATCTCTCACATAAGGTATGCATGCCTAAATTACTTTGGACCTAATTTTAGATAAACTACTATGGCAAGTGTTGAATAAATGCATGAGTAAGCAAAGAAAAGCAAAACAGATATTTAACATTTGTGACTGGTGTTATCTTTCCAGAGTATTTGAATAGAAGTAGTTTAAATTTGTTAATTAGGTTCCACACAAAAAATTCATGTTCAAAGACATTACATTGCATTCATCATCTTTCTAAAAGGCTTGTCATGCATTACCACTGGATAAAAAACTAATCTAACTCAGATCAATGCCAGGTACATTTCTCTATTAGATGCTATCTTAACCCTTGGTACAATAGTGGCAAGTATGAGGGGAACTCTCAGGACAAACATACATTTAAGCCAAGACTATTTTGCTGGGGAAAAAACCAAACACTCAAATAAAAATGATGCTGTGTTAGAAAAAATTAATTACTGAACAGTGTTATGTATTTGAAATTGTACCTGTGAGGTGTTTTTCTATGCTGATCTTTTTGTTAATAAAACTTTGAGGAGATTGTTCCAGAACAACTGTGTTTCTCAGTCTGTTCTGTTATCTTTAAAAAAAAATAATTCAGCAATAATAAAATGTTCTGATATTAAATCTTTTAATTTGAGGAAGGAGAGGAAAACCAAGCAAGTGCACAGAAACATTGAACTCTGAGGTCTTTGCACACTCTCAGGTTCCACAAACTGCCAGCCTGAGTTAGGAGATCAAGTATTCAGTCTAAGGCTCCTAGGGCATAAAAAAGGTATGTTCCTAGACCAAGTGCATATACCATAACAGGTGACTATAAAGGACACTTTGCTTTAGTTACAGGGTCACAGATAGGTATTATTCCCCTTATTTTGTCAGTTTAATTTCACCCTTTATTTTATCTGGTCAAAGCCTAAAGAATCACGTCATTTGTACTGGAAATCACACAACATCCAACTTTATCTAACTTTCACCAACCACTGAAAATTGGTTTTTAGAGCTATCATTCTGCTTGGCCAAATCCCTTCGAAATCAATGGGATTTTCAGAGCAGAGTGACTGACAGATGGGGCCCCTAACCAATAGGGCGGGCAAATTTTGAATACAGATTAAAGGTACAAACATCACAGGTCACAAGATAAACAATATTAAACACTCTACATCAGGCATTTTTTCATGTGTCAAATGTACCTAAAAAATCAATTAAAAGAAAAAAGCATGCCTTCTACAAATAAGCAACAGCTGCATTTACTACCTAAGGCATGTCTCTCGTTTGGCTGAACAGAACTGCAGTTCAACTCGCATTGTACCAACACCTGTGGGTCACAGGAGTGATACAAACCTCACCTTTTAACTCCTTGTCATGAGCTTGTTTCTGTCCTTTATCAACCTAAGCCTCCCAAAACTTCTGTGATGCTGCTTGCCAGTGTCAGCGCAGCTTTAAATGGCATCTCCGGATCAACAGGACTGGGGGAAGATGTGTCTGTGGCTTTTCAGCCTGTCTTGTGATGAAAGCAGTGGATAAGGAAGGAAACTGCTCAGCACGGGAGGTCAGGTCTATATTGAGAGGAGGCTGGTTTCATCCACATCTTCTTGTGGCAATGCCTCTGTGAGTATCTCTAATGCCAAATGGTGTCCCAGTGACAGTCCCTCCTTTGAAGTGTCCTCCTGGATCTCCTGAGTACAGTCCAGCAGGGGTGCAACAGAAATGCTCTCACTGACATGTTACCATCCACATTTCTGTATGGATGACAATCATCAACAACCCTGCGCAGGGCAGCTGAGCTCAGGCAACCCATACTCCAGTATACCAGGGGGAATGACATCAAGGGTTCCCTGGCGTGACCAGTCTTCTGTATTCTCCCAGCCTGAAAAAACTATTGTTGTACTTGCACATATTGAAAAATATAAAATAGACCACCATCCAGGTGGGAATTCCCATACCACCAGAATGGGAATGGAGATCACACCACTGAGTGATCAGTGATGTGCAGCTTGTTTTGTGTAAGTAGGAAGATGCCAATTTTGCAAACAGCATCCTATTTACTTTGATCTTTTTATTAATAAAATACTAAGATGAATGAGAAATATTAACTCTCACACAAATAGCTATCATGGGTGTTTATAGAGGACAAAAAAACTTGTCTTCTGGGTACATTATGCCTCTATAGTATTTCCCAAGGATATATCAGGTTGTACAAATGTTATTCAGCCACACAAAAGCTTCATTTACAGCAATCATTGAATTGTGGGTTCCAGCCTGCTATGCCAAGATCCGTAGTAGCCATTTTTCCAAGCTCAAGGAAGACAGTACTACCAACCTCTGGACCAAAGTGAAGTCACCCTGCCAGACTGATACAAGCTCCTGACAGTACAACCAAAGTAGCCTTTTGCTTCTTGTAAATGGTCCCTGGCCATTCAGCCAAGCCCTGGGAATTTCAGAGAACATCTCATTCCAGACTGTGGCTGACTGGGAGCTGAGCCAGCTTGGGCTTTCACCTTGACTAAAGCTTTGGTGTGAGTTATAGAAGCAACAGAGACAGCTGGAACATGCTTTTTATGGAGTTGTATGGTATGTTTATACAAGGATTGCACATGGAACAGACAAGAAGGATGAAAGATAAGTGCCATTGCAAGGCCTGTGGATAAGAGGCATCCTTAAAAGCACTCTTGGAAGTACGCAGGACTTAAGTTTTCCATGAGCATGCTGGCAGCCTGAAGTGCAGGTGGTGGTGGCAATTCCCACACCTGGTGCTCTCAGAGGTGTGGCCTCAGGGGTCAATGTAGGACAGCATGGTACCTGTGGCCAATCACACCTGCTCTGGCAAATCAAGGCACTTCATGATCAGAGTGTGCTGGTGTTTCAGAACATTTCACTCTCAGCATAGCCATAGGGAGCATGTCATAATGAGCACTCATATAGGAAAAGGCTTTCTCTGACAATTTGATCAAATGCCCCTCAGGTGGTTGAGGTCTGATTCATTACTCTCTGCTGCTCTACCTTTGTAAGAGAGTAACTTTAATTTAAAACAATTTAACTCCACATGGAAAACCAGTGCAATACAGAAATAAGTCAAATGTTCTGTATTTACATAAAGACCAATATCCTGAGCCAACAAAAATGGGAGTGGGCAGAAAACTGGAGTGGTTCTGCTGAAGTCAACAAAGTTGTATGGATTTACACTAGCTCAAGCTCTGCTCTAGTATTTTAGAGATAATGGTCTAAAGCCTCAGTAACGTATGCATGCCAGAATAATTCTGTCAGATTCATATATCAATTGAGGATCTGGCCTCTTATTGAAGTAAGTATGCTAGAGTTCCTTTTTGGTTTGTTTAAAATACTGAAAACAGTAACCAGATTGTTGATTGGTATGCTGCTAACCCACAGGCACGGTAGTTCAGATACTATGTGGCTGCATTTTATGTATGTTTGTACCAAGCAACGCAGCAAAAGTATTTCAGAGCAGTGACAGAATGGGTAGTAAGGAAGTAAATCTGCCCTATGGCAATCATTCATCATACATCCCTCACTTTGCCAAATTTTACAGTGAATGCTGCATGTAGGTTTTTACCCTCTGGAGCATTAGGCCCTTTTTTTTTTTTTTTAGCATCAGTAAGTATTTCTTGTGGCTCAGATGCTTAATAAAGGATAGGGAAAAAGGAATGTACAAAAAAGAAATTGAAGGTTTGGTGATGTTCATAATCTTTTGACATTTTTTTAAGTCCTTTGATTAGGTTAGCTTCTGAGCAGAAGATACTTCACATCATAGGCAGATACACATACACTTTTTTAAACTCTGCAGATGAGCTGCATTTGCATAGAGATGGGAAAAGTAAGTATCAACTATCTGGCCCATTTTTCTACACTCTGTACTCCTTAAATCTCCATGTGTTATGATGACTGTTACTACTGAATTAGTGCACAGTGTCTAATAATGCATTAGACAATATACAGAAATTCTAGACTTGTTCAGAAACAGGTTACAAACTCAGGCATACTATCTGCAAATGTTCATGCATGGGGATAAAATCAGATCCTGGAGTTCAGGTCTTTTGAACTCAATGGGATTATTTATGAGAGCAAATTAACTCATAAATGAAAGATCTTAGCAGTGGAAAATTTTGAATGTAATCTCAGAAGTAAATGCTGACCTCTTTAAGTCAAATAAAGGAAGGCGGTCATTGATTTTGGTGGCAATTTTACCCCAACGGAAACAGATGGGCAGGTTCAAGTAATGGAAATGTTAAATAAAATAAATTAAGACAATCAGAAGGTAAATTCAGTTATTTAGCTGAAGCATATGAATGTTATGATGATCCAGTTAAACCCAGTTAAATGTTCCATTGCTATTTTTCTTCTTAAAGAAATATATGTTGTAGCAAATTAATAGAAGATAAAAAAGTCAGAAGAGTCCATAGTAAGGGCTCTTTTGTGTCCACAATATAACACAGGGATTTCTAAGAAGACTTGCAATCAGTCAGAAGTCAATGCCAATTGAACCCATGCAGGGAAGCAATTCTAAGGATAAGGAGGCATCACTAAAATGACTTAATCGTGAGTAATTACAGTAACAACCTTGCTTATGTATGTCACTCTACCAGCTTCAGTCGAACTCTACTGATTAACCAACAAAGGAGCAACACACTGAGTCAAAACCATCCGATTTTTCATGGTCATGTGGCATATATTTGAATTATTGTTTTCCTACTTGAAATCTTCATTGCATTTGAAACCAGTGTTGCCAGAAGAGAGGTGGAAGATGTTTTTGGAAGAATTAGTAACACTGTACTTTGATACCATAAAATCTGAGAAGCTTAGAAATCTACTCTAGTACCTGGTTTTTTTGTCCTCGGGAGAAGACATAGACAAAGCATAAATCTCTGAAACTGGTAAATGTCTGTCTTGTTTCTCACAGTTTGACTCAATTTGGTATATCTACACTTCATGCTTGAGTGCAAGCTGGTAGTAATTTTATCTATATTGGACCTGTATAATGCAAAATTATGATTGTTCCATGTTGCATTCCAATTTATCTTGATTCAGTAAGACACAACATATGGCCTTATTATTCATTAACTGCTGTAAAGTGATACTGCTGGGAAGGTACACTGCATGGAAAATGTTTGTCTCCCATCACAGAGATAAAGTCCACCAGAAGACCTATCAAATACCTCATGCCTGAATCTTTGATATACAGATGGATTCTGGTACCAGTTCGGAATCCATCTAATGATCAAGCCCTATCAACAGTAAGGGGTGTCAGTAGTAGGTTCTTCTGTATACTACAGAGGGTCACAACAGTGTGAAAAAGGAATCTTCAAAAAGGTAAAATGATAGCTAGGAACAACAAAGTTGCTGTGATTTACCTGTTTTGAAGTACTCTGTTCTCTGCCTTTTTGTTTGTTTGTTTGTTTTTTTAACAGTGCTTCTGTCAATATTTTCCTTTCTTTTCACTCTCTAGTGTTTAAATTTAGTTTATATTTCATTGTTTCTCTTTGGTCTTTACAGCTTTCCCAAGCAGACTGTAAAACAAAGGAAGGCCATGCTGAACTCTGATGCTTTTTAAACCCACAGAACACTAAATGCAGTTTTTCAATTACAAATACATAAACTCCAGTCTTGAGTCCAGTCCCACTCTAACTATTACCAGCTCCTACTTCTTACCAGCAGAAATTTGTTGTTAAAAAGAGGAATACGCTCCTAATGGCTTTATGGAAACATATTGTTGATACTAACAAGTCCTCGATCTAGAGACCTTACATTTTCCAAACATCAACAGAAGGCTTGAGCTTGAAAGAACACGCTTTTCCCTTGCTGTTGGGAAAGACAGTCCTGTGAGTCATTCCTTTGCCTGACTGTACCGTGTTGTTTGTGCTGCAGACAGGTTACTGAGGAAAAAATGTTCTTTTTTTCTTCCCTTCCCACCCCATCCAAGAAATCTCAACTGTGTATAACCTAACCTCCCAAAGATGCACAGTTCTGATGAAGTGATGAAGGAAAAGAGAATAAAAAAAAAATAAAAAATCAGTCAATATACTGAAATCAAAAAGTAAACTATTCCCTTTGTTCTTAGTTCTGTGGGTGCAGGTGTATCTAGTAGAAGATAATCCCCATTTGTTCCCTTCTTTGACAGGCTGATATGTGTGAGGATTTAGTCTGTAGAGAAGGAAAATGTCACACAAACCTTTAGGCTTTTTCTGTATAGCTGAGTTTGATGTGATTTGATGGCTCAGAGGACTGGTTTAGAATTATCATAGTCATGTTCAATACCTGACCTCCTAAGGACTTGCTGGTGACCCAAAAGCATAAAGTATTCTGTATAGTCCCTCTTGTATTACTGCCTGTCACCATGGAACTAGTAGGAAAAAAAGGATACTTGAAGAAATGTAAGGGCTTATTTGCTTATGATTTTGATAGCATATTTATTAAATATCAAGCAATGCCCACCCCCAAATTATTATAACTTTATTTTGCAAGAAAAAAAAAAGAAAAAAAGAAATTTCTTACTAATGTTCAGCTTAGATGTCTGTTTTACATTGATACACATGGACACATCATTTTTTGTTTGTAATGAGCATGCCTTACAGTTTACTTCAAGTTAGGAAAGTAGGACAAAAAAGGGATGGTCCTTGCTTTTCCAAGTTACAATTTACTACACTTAAGACACACCTCACATACATGACTAGTAAAAAAATACATACTTTACCCTAATAAGCCCTAGCTTTTTGTGTAATTATAACTGTCCAGATTTTGAATCTTTTTCCTATAATGGCTTTAGGACAAACCAGAACTGCAGTCCTGCGAACATATGCCCATACCTCACTTTACATAACCTCACATATGACTAAATTTACACATCTAATCTGTGCCACTGAGCACACTTATTGCAAGAGAAAAATTAGGATAAATATCAGTATTTTGGGGACCAGGGATTCTTAAGAATCAGTCCAAGAATGAATTCAAAGTGAAGGTAAGCTATCTAAAAAGTAGAACAGTATTTTTAGAAAAGCATGCCTGAGCTATTGTGCAAAAGACAGGCTCACAGAATGTTATCTTACAAAGCTTTGCTGACAAAGATCATCAAACATTAGGTGTAGGAGTCTGCAGGGATGAAGTGCTGTGATTACAAAAAGAAGAAAAGGAGAAAAAGAAAAAGATGGGACAAATCAAATGTGTTACGTTTGGCAAATTGTTTGGAAGCAAGCCATCTTTTCTTACTGTCACTGCTGGAATAAATACAAGATGCTTTCATCTGTAACGGTGTTTTCTAGTCTGCAAAAAACCATTTCCCCATACAGTTGCCAAAATTATTACTTAGGAAGGAAATTGAGGAAACAGCAATAACACAATTATAACTGTTCACTCTGCACTGACAAATAGCAACTATCTAATTACCAACACTGAGTTTGAACAGAGCAGAGGGTTTTTAAACAAAGAGGGCTAGCTTCATCACCACTCAGTGCTGGCCTTGCAAGCCTACTCACCATTCTCTACTCCTCTTGCTATGGCCATAGCCAGATGATTTATTTTTGCACAGCTTGTTTGCAGAACTAGAGGTGCTGAGCAGTGAAAGATTACATATAAACATTTGGGGGTTTAAATTATGGACATTTCCTCTAAGGTACCTTAGACATAGGTAGCTTTGTGTGAGTTAATTTTCAAAGCTACGGAGAGCTTCTGCTGAGTGTCTGGGGGGAGTCATGTGTTTTCATCCTATTTCTGCCTTTACATTTTTTTCGTATTTGGGACAACAAATTACCTTTTGCCAAGATAGTGTACCTGGAGTGACACATCCTTCCCCAAAGTTTATTACAACCCCTTAGGTAAGCAGTCATCAAAAGATTTTAGCATTCAAAATGTGGGTATTAGTATGAAACAAATCTGTATCTCTGAGCTAAACCCTAGAAGACAGATATGCACACAATAGAAGTAATTGATCCTGAATATTCCTTAGGAACTGAGACATAGATACCATTAAAAAAAAAAAAATTCTACCTTTTTCAGCCATCAGTACTATTGTGGTCATTACTTTCATGAACCACCTATCCCACAAAATAGCAAAGAAATGTGCTGAATGTCTTGTCATTAAAAACAACAAATTTTTTTTGTAGATAAGTTCACATCTATCTCCAGTTATTACGGGGTTTAAAGCCTGCTCATCATCCCTGCTTTCTTTTCCATCCAAGGTGAGCAGTAATACTGAAAAGTCTTAAAAAAAAATTGTTAAACAACATGCTTGAAATTCCCTCAGAAGAAAAATAAACTTCATAGTGCCCATAGAGTGACTTTGCTTTTAAAATTTAATTATTAATTTAGTGATTCAGATAGTTATTTGTCTGTAAAACCCTCGTGTCCCATTCATTTTGACAGTACTCTCCTCTCCACATTCTCTTAGATCACGTGATGTTTCACACTTAACAATGAAAATTGTACTGCATAGCACATTAAGTTGCTTATTTTCTATTAGGTAGTATTGCTTCTCATTCAGCTGTGAAGTGTTGTACAGTTTCCTCATGGGGATGCAATAGATGTCACAAGGAGGAAAATATTGACTCTTATCTCCGCAAATACGTTTTAAATTATTGTGCCTTTGACAAACATACAGCTGAACTAAATAAATATTTCTGATAGAAAAACCTACAAACTCGATGCCATAAATGTTTACAAAATGAGAAGTTTTATTGTTAGGCTAGTGCATAATATGCACCATGAAATGGTTGCAAAATTGGGCATAAAAGCTTATGCATTTGGAAAGATTACACTGTTTTACCATCAAGGTGTGTAAGGGTCAGACAAACTTACAGGTTGTTATACCCTTGAGAAAGTCTATTGACAATGCAATGAGAAAGAAACTACTCTACGGTTGGATTCATTGTGAGTATTGTATTGCTACGTAAAAAGAGTCCATAGCCAACAGTTTAACATATTTCCTGGAAATTCTATCACATAGTACTAAATTAATTCAGTCCTTACTTTTTGAATATATCAATCAAATGTAGCCTCAAGGTGAAATCATACTTTTGGCCATTGCTTTCTGTCTGACTCTATAATACCACAATTAGATGTAGTGATATCAAAATTTGGTCTTGCCAGACATCCAATGTGTACTTTGCATATCCAAAATATCTAGAGACATCTACATGACTTAGATATGACAATCTTCAATACTCATCAGTTTTAAAATAGCACCATTTTAATCCCACCCCACCCCCCCCCCACCCCCCACCCCCCCCCACCCCGATTCTGACAATTTCTTTTAACCTACTGATTTATGTTCAAACGATTGCCTGTGGAAACTGCTTGGCATTAACTCTACAAGTTATTTCAAGTATCTTACAAAGATTGGCATTAAATGTAAAAGATGATTACTACAAATTGTGACTTAATGATAGCCTGTCTTCAGAGTAGAAACAAACCAGGGTTTGTATGGGTGGTTCTGTCTTACAATTGTTTATACTGGCATTTTTTTCAATATATTTACATTGAGCAATAAAAATGAAACTTGACTTGCTGTAGTGTTCAATTTTGATTAAAGAGATGGTGATTGTCATGAAATAGGAGCAACCTGAAATTGAAATGACCCTTTCAATAGACTGTGACTCTTTGGATAAAGACAGTTTTGTTTGCATCACTACTTTTCTTTCTAAGTCTCAATACTTTATTGCTAACCTACATAAAGGGACCTTTTTTTGAGTAAAGCAAATGTCCTGGTTTGAGTTAAAACAGAACAAATTCTGTTCAGTGATTTTATTTTTCATCTAAGTCTCTTCTAATTAGCTGTACTTTCTGAACTTAGCGACATATATTTGCACAGTTTTTGCCCACAGTTACTTATTGGTGGCTTATAATCAAGAAGCTTTTTCACAATTTCTTTTCTTAGTATAGAATTGACCAGAGAAAGAAAATTCCATTTCACAACAAATTTTGAGGGTTTTAACATCTGTTTTCCTACCTGACTCTAATAAAAAGCAATGCTGCAAGAATTTTTAGAAAAAAAACAACACAAAAACCCCAGAAAAACCAAACCAAACCGAAAAAACCACAACCCCCCCAAAACCCAAAGAAAACGAAGAAGGAGCTATTCAGAGTGTCGCCTTGACTCAATGCTCAGAAGTTCTTTATATTCTTTGTCTGTAGTTCTTTACTTTGAACTGACACAAAAATTTCAACAAATCTTCAGATAAAATGCCATTTAAGACAAATCTGTGGCTGCAAAACTTCATATTGTTATTCTTTTCCCATCCTCTTCCTCTACTCTGTCCCAAGAAAAAGTTCAAGCATTCTACCAACTAGAGCTGGGCAAAATTTTAACTTAAATGTATCATTACAGTAAAAGTCTACGTATTGAACATGGAAATTTTGATATTGAACAGGACAATAATTATTTTGTATAATTTTACAGTATTTTATGAGAAAAATGTCTATGTATAAGCCAGCTTAACTGAAGATTTTACAGCTTTTAAGGAGTAAATACTTACTTAGTCACCTGGATGATGCTGACAGAATATACCCTCAGCAAGTCTGTAGGTGATACAAAACTGGGAGAAACACCTGATATGTCAGAAGGTGGTGCTGCCATCCAGAGGGACCTCGACAAGCTGGAGAAATTGGCTGACAGGTACCTCAGGCAGTTCATTAAGTGCAAAGCACTGCACCCAGACAAGAATAGCCCCAACTACCAGACCAAGATGAGGGCATAAAGGCTTGAAAGCAACTTTGAAGGAGAAGCCCTGGGACTCCTGGTGTACATCAAGTTGACCGTGAGCGAGCAACATGCCCTAGTGACAAAGAAGGCCAACAGCCACCTGGATTCTATTATGAGGAATGTTGTCATCAGGTCGAGGGATGCGATCCTTCTGCTCTCATCAGCCTTGGTGAAACACATCTGGACACATCACACTTGGGGTCTCCAGTATGAGGGACATGGAGCTACTGGAAAGAGTCCAGTCAAGGAACGCTAGGATGACTAAGGGAGGTGAGCATCTGTTCTATGAGGAAAAGCTGAGAAAGCTGGGGCTGTTCAGCCTGGAGAAGAGAAGGTTTGGGGGGATCTTACCAATGTGTATAAATTCCTGATGGAGGAGAGTAAATAGGACACAGCCAGACTCTTTAGAGTGATGCCCAGTGACAGGACAAGAGGCAGTGGACACAATCTGAAATACAGGAAATTCGATTTAAAGATAAGGAACCCTTACATGCATATGGTGGTTGAACACTGGCATAGTGTCCTGGTTTGAGTGAAAACAGAACTAATTCTGTTTAGTAATTTTACTTTTCAGCTCAGTTCTTTTAATTAACT